>JANAKD010000038.1:0-57805 GCA_027627215.1 Lecanicillium saksenae | reverse complement strand
CTGCGAAGCCTGGCAGGTCGACATCAGCCTCTGCCAATAGCTGACGAGATGAAACGTTTCGTGATTGGATACGAGCTGCGTCTAGGCATAATATATGTATCCTGATTGGCCTGAATATATAAGATGCCAAAAATAAATAAATAAATTGCAATTTAAGAACAAGTCTTGTTTTCCCTCTTTTTGCGTCATTCTTGTACAAACTGTACAGCGCTTGGTTTACTGAGCCACTCCCCCCAGGTTTCATGTGGGTATTCTCATCAGCTCCCAGCGCTCGACTGTCGCCACTTTTTTTAAACCAGTCGCTGGCTCAGTAAAATTGGCTTAGTCATCTTCCATATCGCCAATTTCGACTGGCTCTGGCATGTCGTGACGGCTTCAACTCCAACGACGGCAGCGCGACGAGGATCAATTGCTCGGCATCGCACTCAAGAACTTCACCACAGTATGTGACACGGCTGAATCTGCGTTGTACTTGCCCATTGTGGCTTGGCTAACCCGTTTTACCGCAGGGACCGACGTGACGCATCGCGCGAAATCCTACGCCTCGATAGTTCAATATGCCTCCCAAGCCCCCTGTGCCCCATGTGGCCCCGATCTACCGCCTGACTGCCACTGCTCTTGGAGCTGGCATGTGGTTCTGGGTAAGAAATCCCTTTGCTCCTAATGTGCTACACCAAATCGAGAGAAAATCTTTGCTGACAGAAACCCCTTTGCAGTTGATGTACAGAGCAAAGAAAGATGGTACGACTCCCATAACTCGAACCCATGCGCGAATACGGACCCTCGACGCAGACAATATTCGAATGATGCTAACATACATTTACAGGGCCGGTTCTGATGGGCTGGAAGCACCCGTGGGATCACTGAACGACGTGCGGAGGAGACGGTTGCAGGCCAGGCCCGATGTATCAATAAGGCATATCCTGTTGTAATAAAAACACACGAACTAACAAAACAAACAACTACATGACCGTGAGCGAGAAATTCAATACCCGCGCTAAACCCATGCTCACTTCCCGGACGGCTTTGCGAACAAGTAATGGCATACACCCCATGTGCTGCCCTTGGCATGAGCAAACATTTCCGATGACGCTATGAAATACAATTGCCAGCGATTGAACCAGACCTCGGCATCTTTGCCATATGCACGCACAAGACAGGGCCATATTTTCTCCTTGTTCTTCAACATGGACAGCCGCCAGTCCTGGTAGTCACGAGTTAGTAGATACGGTGAGTGTCGTGGTTGTTGAAAGCTCACCTCAGTCGTCCTGCTGTAATGCATCCCACTGATCCACCACTGCCTCACCAGATTCAAGTCATTCTGAAAATAGAGCAGCAGATCTGCCGAGGGCATGGTTCCACCCGTGAAGAAGTGCTTGGCCATCCAGCCATCCGTAAAGTGGTATGGCGTGGTTCGGTGGGCAAACAGATGCACGAAAAGCTTTCCATCCGGCTTGAGCGCGCGTGACAGCTTGGCCAGCAGCTTCTCATAGTTCTTCATGTGCTCAAAAAGCTATCATGCAACCGCGGGGTTAGCAGAGGAAAGAGGTGTGATATTGTTAGACGTACTTCGACAGAGATGACGAAGTCGTAGCTTTCGGGTTCAAATTCGTGGTGAACAACGTCTCCGGTGATGATTTTGACATTGCGCAGCCTCTTTCTCTCGGCACGCTCTTGGATGAATTGCCTCTGCGTCTCCGAATTCGAGAAGCCAGTCACCGTAGAGGAAGGAAATTGCTCCGCGAAGAAGAGCACCGCAGAGCCCCAGCCACATCTTCATTAGATCACAAATATTAGCCCAAGTCCATCTTCTCAAAGTGTAGAGGCACTGTGTGCGCGAGAGGTCGCTTTCTTACCCTAAATCCAAGATTTTCATGCCATCCTTGATCCCTCCTCTAGCAACGTACGTCTCCAACATTGACAGCTCAGCCTCTTCGAGTGTCGACGTACTATTTTCATAAAAGCTGCATGAGTACTTCAAACGTGGCCCAAGACAGTTTTGCCAAAAGCAAGAGTCGACTTCGTAGTGCTGGTCATTGGCCTTGTCCGTCTCGACGGCAATGGGGCGTCTTTTCAACTCATCCACAAAAGTCATCTTTTTCTCCATCGCGGACTCAAAGGAGGTGCTATTGATTTCCGCAAGCCTGTTTTCAATCTCCTTCCTCGCACCATATCGGAGAGCCGAAACTGGAAGATAGCCAGCATCCACTAGCCACTCGGTCATCGAAGCTGGCCGAATTAGACTTCCATCTTGCTGGCGAAAATTCCCAACTTACCGTTTCTGAATACGTTCATCCTTCTAAACCGAATTATGGCACTGGATGCGATGTGAAGAACTCAAGATTGACCAAGGCCATGCGTGCTACGACTAAAAAAAGGGAGCGCCCAGTCAAGACATGTGCGACCGTCGGCGAGATTGGGACACGGGAACGGGCCGGCTTTGTTTTACTTGGCGATGTGATACGTTTAACACGGGCTCATTTGTACAGCAATTTCGCGATAGCATCCCCAAAATTAGTGCGGCAAGCCGCCAGAACGGAATGGAACGTAGCGCTTGGGAGAAGCAACAAAACGTGGCGGAGCACACAGTGGCGGATGCAACGTATTCAAATCTAAATCTACAAAGGGCCTATTCCAACTATTTTAAGCACAGCCCGCGGTCTCACTAGACTGAGTTTCGCTCACTGCAGCATATCGGTGTGCAGCACATCGAGGATCTCCTTATACTGCTTCCTCTGCTTCTGTTTCCCAGTGGCGGATAGTTTGGCCTGGCCGAGGAACTTTGCTAGCGGAGCTGCAGCGTACTTCTCAAATGTCCAGGCAATCCCCAAGTAGAGGCAGCCCAATCCGACCAAGAATAGCTTGTAATCCCACGACATCTTCGTGAGCTCCATAAGCTTATTAAGCCACTTGGATGATCCAACGATCATGAATAGAGTTATTCCGAGTGACACGAAAACAGTGACGATGAATGGCCCTGTAATTTTGTTAGTGGCGTTTCCACCGAAGCAATATGCGAGTCGCTTACAGTTCTGAGTGGTGCTCTCTCTGAATGGTGGGCCTGCATTCAAGATCACACCGGAGAATATATATTCGAAACAGGACACGAGGAAAAGCGCCGTGTTCTCCGAGTTTTTGATATCTGATTCATCATGGCCAATTACCGGCGGGACGTACCATGCTTGTTCCCGTACAGTGATGTACGCAATGGCCTGCACGGCGATACAGATAGCCATGAGGCCAAGCAGCGGCGTGAGAACTTTTCGGGAAACCAGACCTGATATGGGCCGCTTCGTATGAAGAATCCGAGCTGGACCCGCCCAGCCCATGAAAATGGCGATCGGCAGAATCAGAAGCAAATCAATGAACAAGAATTGGAAATCACCAAGATTGGAAGCCTTGGCGTACAGAAAGCTCACAGATGTGAACTGGATCGCGGAATACAAGCTCATGTACTTGAAACAGCTGAAGCTGGTGACGAGAGCAGCGCGACCCTCCCTAAAGCAGCTAGTTAGATGGAATCTCAGTTCTAGCATGTAGAAGAGTAGACATACCTGATCACTTCCAATACACAGCGAATGTCAAATACCCTAGAAGTGAACGGGGCCGCGACTGATGCCTCTGCCTCGGACAAAGAAATTCCAACATCGGCCGCTTTTAGCGCTCCGCAGTCATTGGCTCCGTCACCACAGAAACCGCAAGAATAATCGATGCTTTGAAGTTTTTCTACAAGCTCGTGCTTCTCATCAGGTGACATTCGAGCAAATACGCCACCAAGAACAAGCATCTGACAATATTAGCCAACGGATCAAATCACGGCACAGCCGGGTGATTGGCATACCCGGCGTAGCACCAGTGGAGGCGCGTAATCAACAATCCAGCGGAACACATCGCCACTGACGGCCAATGAGTAGTTTCGGAGGTTCGTTATGCCATATGGGAGAGAGAGATCGGTCTCTGAGGGCGTTGAATGTGGCTGTCTCGCTGGTTAGTCGTGCGCTCGAGGGTTGGCAGGCTAGCTAGTGTTTGCATACCAGCAAAGTTGAGCTATCGAGGGAAAATGCACTACCATCAATGCTTTCCCACCGCAATTTAGCTGTCGGGTCTTGAAAATCGCCTGTGAATATGTTAGTCTTGCTCATTAGCATCTCAAAGCGTGAAGCCACTAACCCTCCACAAACCGAGGCACAAAGCAGTGAGCATGCTTCTCCAGCAGACCACATTCTCTTGCCACACTGATGGCTGTCAAAATATTGTCACCGGTGACCATTACCGCTCGAATGTTGGAATCAATTAGCTCCTTCAGAACCGGTGCTGTGCTAGGCTTCAGTTTGTTTTCGAAGATAATGAAGCCGACAAAGCGAAGGCCGCTCTCGACTTCGTCGCGAGTCATCTTCTGCACCTTGATCCAACTGAGCTTTTTTATATGGCGAGTGGCACATCCAATAACACGGTAGCCCTTGTGTGTGTAGTACGACAGTAGTTCTTCATAATCCGCAGGGACTTATGCGTATCAGTTAGAATATGTAGAGTTGAGAAGGGACCGATCAGTACTCACAGCTCTCAGGGTCGCAGATTTCACGCATCGCCTCCGGCGCACCCTTGACAAAGATATCGCCACTCTTTTTACCAAATTGGCGTACAACTACACTGGCGCGGCGCAATTGCGAGACAAATTCGAAAGATTTGAGAACTCCGAGTTCCAGTTGGCCCTATTTTCATTAGATGAATTACCAAAACATTTCCGAGAGGGGCATACATTGGGGGGCTTCGCCGTGGAAGGAGCAAGACCACTCTCATCATCTTCCCCGTCACCTGTAGACTGTGTTCCTTCCTCGAAAGACCAATTTGTGAGTTCGAACATTTTCAAGTCAAGCGGATCTCCAACGAGTTCGTCATCCACTAAGCGCAGCGAGTGACATGTCGCCATGGTATACAGCGCCGCCTGCTGTAGGCTGGGAGATGATTGCGTTGATGTCACAGGCCCAAACGAGCTTGCTTGGGTCAAGACATCACTAAAAGTGCCCGTCTCTTCCGAAACAACGCGTACACCAAGGACATCCAGACCGTCTTCTGTAAGAGTTCCTGTTTTATCAAAACACATAATATCAAGCTTTCCACCGACGTTGACTCGCTGGGGGCTGATGCAAAAAATTTGCTTTCCCTTTAACCGTGAGAGCGCAAAATTTGTGCCAATAGTAAGTGTCGCTGGCAGCGCGGGGGGGNACAACAATCGTGATGAGATCGAGCGCCCTAACGATAATCATATGCCATGCCATTTTTAGATGAATGAAGTTCACAAACGAAGCGGTGAAGCCAATCAATGCAATTCCAGCCATAACACTGATATACCGGAACGAATCGCGATAGAATTTGAAGCCGGAAGGTTTTGGGAAGAGCATTGAGCGCACCAGTGCCCCTTTCGTTGTGTTGAACCCTGTCCGAACAACTAGCGCCAGAGCGACAGCATCGCCGTCTAGGTCTTCCTGGGGTCGTCGAGCCCGGACAATCTTGGTGCCGCAGTACAAGAAATGGCGTGCAGTTTCTGGGGAGACAGATGACGCAGAAAGGTTCATCTCACGCAGAGTTTGATCGATCGCAGGCAGTTTTGAGACGGGCACCGACTCGCCTTTCCAATTCGTCAGCAAAAGTTTTGTTTGAACTGCACTTCAGTCCTACCTGTAAGCATGCTCTCGTTGACAATGCAGTCGCCACTGAGAAGCAAGCTATCGCTGGGGAATTGGGAAAGATTTGGGTCGCTGAGCTCGTATACATCGCCGGGCACCAAATCACTCGATGTTACATATTTCCCTTAGAATAGCGAGTTAGTTACAAGATGAACAGCTCCGTTCAAAGGGGAAGTGTAAGCTCACAGAATCCATTCCGTAGAACGCGCACATCGCACTCAAAGCGCGATATTTCTCGTAATCTTCGCATAGTCTGGTCTAGATTAGAATTCACTCCAGCAGCTCAGCTCTAATTCTATACTTACGGCTCTAGTTTCCAGCAGTGTTGCAGCTATACTTCCAACTGACATGATGAAAATGCATGCCGCGTAGTAGTAGTATGAATCCATGGACCAGAGCACAAGGCTGGCTATTTGGAAGATGTAGAACGGGTGGAGGACCTAGCGATGTCAATTCTCGTCCTAAATAGGAACGGAGAAAAGGCTCATTGTTGAGGGTAAGACTTACTTCATCGACCAGTAGCTTACCTAGGGATTTCTGCTCAATATCGATCAAGTTAGTTCCAAAAATCTGCTCTCGCATGATCTTTTCATCACTGTCCAACCCGGATCGAACAAGACGAACGTCCGTCCAGTCCGGGTCTTTCCAGCCAGATGACACGATGAATCTGTCCTTAATCGGATGGTAGAAAAATCTAACATAGCGATATTCAAGAGTTCGTAGATCATCAAGGAGTGGGTCATTCTCGTCGTCCAATCCATATGACAGTAGTTTCTCTGATGCGCCAAATACCGAAGACACTGGGCGTCCGTAGTCTTGCGATTTGACATCGAGAATTGCAAGCTCGCCCCATTGGTTTTCAACAACAACCCAGTCACAATTCTGCAGCGGCGTGGCTCGTCCCAAAATGGCGACCTGCCATCGAGGAAGCCATCGAAGGACCAGATAAGCAATACCACCAGTGACGAGGCACAAGAAGAGATAGGCAGCGAAACCCACGTAGCTCGTAGAGAAGCCTGCAATCGCAATTGTGAGATCCTCATTGGCCATGTACACTTTTTGGCTGGTTCTGCCGCCCAGTCGAGAGCTTCCTGCGGTAGCTGTACTATCCCGTCTCAGCAAGCGAGCGTGAACTGATAGTCGCGAGTGTGCGGATGAGCGTCGTCGCATAAGATAATCGTCGTCGGATGCGATATATTGGCGGTCGGCCGAGGAGTCTTCATCGTCGACAACGGCGAAATCTATATCGTCTAGATCGCTTCCGACGCTATGTCTTCGACCATGCTGAGCTGGGTCCCCTCCAAGGCTGTTTTCGTCCGAGTTTTCCAGATACGCATCTTCTTCTGGTTGTTCGTCGTAGTACGTAAAGCTCGTTGTCGAGTCTGCTCTGTGACGGCGATGCGAGAAAGCTGAGACGCTGGTGGGCAGACTCTCAGCGACTGGGCCAGAGTAGAGCTGGAAACATTAGCATGCGGGCTACTTGGATATTCATGGAGAAATACCTCTTCATGGGCCATTTCTACTTCCTCGAAGATGCTAGACATGCTCTGGTTGGAGTTGAGCCTATAGAGCGTCGGTTGGGAGGCTCGCGCCTCCTCGTCTTGCTGCCTGTGGTCGTTCATGATGCAGGCTACTCAAGTGGAATTTTCATTTTTGTGTCGAGATTTGTCGCTTGCTTTGTGATACCGAAATGCGCGCTTTCTGTCCCGATTTTGACTGTGCTAATTGAGGCTGCAGCAGTCAGTGCAAAGCAACGACTGAGTAGGTTGCTTTATCGAATATGTGCAAAACTTGGAGAAGCGAAACTGGACGAACCACTAGCGAAGCTTCCCAGTTTGCGATTGTCCGACCAGAGTACTAGAGGGCGTCAGTGTGGGGCGATTCTACAAGGCTTACGAGGTACCTTGTGTCTGTACTAACCACCCATCAATCGCCGGGGTACCTACAGTGTAGGTTAGGACTCACACGAGGTACCTTATTAGTGTTCCCTGGCGTGTGGAGCGCGTCAAGCTGGCGACACCAGCAAGTGCATCGCACGCAATTCAATCTATTCCTCTGGCACTGGGATGATGGAAGATCGACGAATACGCGACAGGCACGCTGGATGCAGCAATATTCAATCTGACCGAGTACAGAGGTACGCTAGCCTCTAGAGTCTCACCATCGCCCGTCCTCCATGCTCAATGACTTAGCAGTACTTGAGACAATACAGGGCAGCGAGTTCCAGGATATACAATAAAACCATGACGGGGTACGGCTTGGCTGCCTCTACGGCCCATGTCCAGGCTACCGGAATCTACGGAATCTACATCGCCGCTGTTGGATTGCGTCCTGCTCATGTCATGTCGTAGTTGCAAGTGAGATTTTGTTGTGGCTTGGTATCTTGAGGCTGCAAGCGGCTCCTAACCCTGCTGAAGACGGAACTGTTGTCGCTGGCAAAGTGCAGCGGGCGGTCGGTCAGTGGTACATGACAGTGGCGGTGTAAGGAACTAAGGTCCCGACGTAGGTAGCGCCACTGGAAAGGTAAGCCAAAGCGTGGCTTGCCTGGTTTGGTAGGGTCTAGGTAGGCACGGGTACTGAGACGTAACAAATACTCCCAGCCACTAGTACTTCGTTAGCCATCTGCGTGCTGGGAGCAACGAGTCGTGGCTCAGCCATAGCGCCTGTGCACGATGGGGCACCTCAGCGACTCCCTCACCAAGCTGGTGCTGTCTGGCCCTAGATACCGCCTGTGGTAGGCCCTTGTTGCCTCCCAACAACCCGCGCACCTGGTCGGCGCCAACCAAAAAATCGCCCTTGGAAATTTTTCCACTCCAACACAACGCGGTCTCCCCCTCTCCCCCCCCACCAAAATTTCGCAACCCCAGTCGCTTTGGGGCACCTAACTTTCTTCATATTCATCACCACCCCTCTTCTCTTTTCCTTCTCCCCTCCTCAACGTCAACAGTAGCTTCCACCGGTCTAGTAGTTACTTCCGACTCCTTCAGTTACAATGGCCGAACCGATCCCAGGCAAGCGCCCTGACCAGATGACGGCTCCGTAAGTCTGCGATGCCGCGAACCTACCTCTACGCTGCTGACCAACCCCACTCCAGTACGCCTCAGAACACTCCTGCGACAAACGCGCCCATCTCCTCTCGAGCCCAGCAGCCCGGTGTGGCCAGCATCATGGAGGGTTAGTTTTCGATCCCGATATCCAACAATATGACATTGCTAATTAGGAATTGTCCTCTAGATGATATGGAGCGCGCTGCCGCTGCTTCCATCTTTGCCCAGAACCCCCAGCTCGTTCAGATGATCCAAGGTCGTCTGGGCTCTCTTATTGGCCGCTCCTCTGGCTACATCGAGTCTTTGCCACCCACGGTTCGCCGCAGAGTTTCGGGCCTCCGAGCTATCCAGAAAGACCACGCCAAGCTCGAGGCTGAGTTCCAAGAGGAGGTTCTGCAGCTGGAGAAGAAGTACTTTGCCAAATTCACCCCTCTTTACGAGAAGCGTTCCGCCATCGTCAACGGCCAAACTGAACCTACCGAGGACGAGATCAAGGCCGGCGAGGATGAGAACTTTGAAGTTCAGCCCAAGGCCGCCGAGGGCGACGAAGAGGGCATCAAACTTGATATTCCCGAGAATGTTGCCGGTATTCCTGAATTCTGGCTTTCCGCCATGAAGAACCAAGTTACATTTGCCGAAATCATCACTGACCGTGATGAGGCCGCTCTCAAGCACCTCACCGACATCCGCATGGAGTACTTGCAGGAGCCCGGCTTCAGACTCATCTTCGAATTCTCTGCGAACGAGTTCTTCTCCAACAAGACTCTCACCAAGACCTACTTCTACCAAAACGAAAGCGGCTACGGTGGTGATTTCATCTACGATCACGCAGAGGGTGACAAGATCGAGTGGCTTCCCGGCAAGGATCTCACAGTCCGTGTCGAGGCCAAGAAGCAGAGAAACAAGAGTAAGTCTCGCACCAGTCCCCGGGACAGGTCAAACTTGGAGATTCAAAGGAAGAGCGCCACTAATACTTTGCCCCCCAGATACCAAGCAAACCCGAATTGTCAAGAAGACCGTGCCCACTGAGTCCTTCTTCAACTTCTTCTCTCCACCCAAGCCCCCGAGCGATGAGGACGATGAGGAGGATGAGGATGCCGCCACCGAGATCGAGGAACGTCTTGAGTTGGACTACCACCTCGGCGAGGATATCAAGGAGAAGCTGATCCCCCGTGCCGTTGATTGGTTCACTGGCGAGGCTCTTCGCTACGAAGAAATTGATGATGGTGACATGGAGGAGCCCGACTTCGACGATGAGGAAGACGAGGACGAGGATGATCTGAGCGATGACCAGGATGAGGAAGAGGAAACAGACGACGATGTAAGTGACTAATCGCTTTTGCTTGACGCCGATTCAACCGCTAATGTTTCTGTCAGGACGAGTCTGGAAAGCCTAAGCAAGAAGCTGCCGAGTGCAAGCAGAGCTAAGTGAACAACTTGGGGTGTCGACTGCCAGATCCTGTAGAAGTAAGAAAGGTTATCCTGTGAATATTTATGTGCGAGGTTGAAGGCTCTTTTTCTTTCACACATAGGCACCCTCAAGGTTTGGGTGAGAACAAAAAGGAATTGCAACGTACAATGGATACATGGCTTTCTGTTGATTGGCGGAAAAGTTGAGAGAGAAATCCCGACAGTACGGAATTGTCTTTTCTAGTTGACAAGTAACTAATGGAAAATTATACATGTTTTTTTTTTTCTTCAACGTAACGTGCCATGAAATGAATTTGGTCTTACAAAAGTTCGGGTTGTTATGTCCGCTATTGAATGACTGTGATCGATATCCAAATCCAACTTGGGATAGCCTGAGTATGCTACCCCAAGCATTTCGATTGGAGGTCGAGGTGGAATTTGTTCCATCACTTTGCATATTCTCCGTCACCAGCATGCTCTGTGGAAGCGGTATTTCCGAAATTGGCTTAGTTTCTCTGCCGATACCATGCAGGTCGCATCGGGAGCAGCGGCTCTGACTCATTCGCATAGGCAAAGACTTTGCCGATTCACGAGAAGAATCTTGGATAGTGAGAGAAAGGGGAAAACAGGCCCCGCGTATGGAATTTTACATATTTTATTGTTGAATCGACCAGCCAAAATAATGAGGCGTGAAAGAAGCTCGCATGCTGGCGTGGTACAGGACGTGTTGTTGGGTGGCGACTGCATGGATGCTAGGGTCGCCCTGCTGCAACGTTTTCGTGCCAAGCTGGATTCGGCAAGGCAGGCAGGCAAGTCTGGCTTCCTGAATCGGCGCTGAAAAATTGTCACCTTGACTGCTCCTGGCCTTATCGGAGACTCCACTCCACATGTATCATTCTTTAACTGGCCGAGCAGCAACTCATACATAAATGGGCGCAACCCTGAAAGAATTCGTGTCGAGAAAAAAAGCCCTCATTGCAAAGTAACTACCACTATGACGCCTCCGGTGAACATCGAGAAGGGCTCTTCGGCCGCTGCGCAGAGAAAGTCTGTGTCGCATAGCTGGGACCAGAATCTGTCAACCTCGCCCAGCGCAACATTTCAGTCGCCCCCACCAAGCTGGGCTAGATCTCTGCCTCAGCGCGGCGCGCCGAAACAGCTCAAGCCGTTCAACACTCAAGACGTCAAGATCCTGCTTCTTGAAAATGTCAACCAAGCTGGCTGCGACATTCTCAAGGGCCAAGGATATCAAGTTGAAACTTTCAAGTCTTCGCTGCCGGAGGACCAGCTGATTGAAAAGATCCGGTAAGGCGTTCTGGCCGCCCTGTCTTACATCCTCAACATGTCGCACAAGGTCATTAATACCTGAATAGAGATATCCAAGTCATCGGAATCCGATCAAAAACGAAACTGTCGGAACGTGTTCTCCGCGAAGCAAAAAACCTACTCGTCATTGGCTGCTTTTGTATTGGCACAAACCAGGTCGACCTCGAGTATGCTGCCCGCAATGGTATCGCCGTCTTCAACTCCCCCTTTGCAAACTCTCGCAGTGTTGCAGAGCTTGTAATAGGAGAGATCATCTCCCTCGCGCGACAGCTCGGCGATCGTTCCAACGAGATGCACCGTGGCACGTGGAACAAGGTCAGCGCGAAGTGCTGGGAGATTCGTGGTAAAACTCTGGGTACGTCGCCGCGCCGCCCAATAAATCATATCGATGCGTTGCTAATCGATACAAGGAATCGTCGGATACGGCCACATTGGATCACAGCTCTCCGTCCTAGCCGAGGCGATGGGCATGAACGTCATTTACTACGATGTTGTTACTCTAATGGCGCTTGGTACGGCTCGCCAGGTTCCAACGCTCGAAATCCTACTCGAGGAAGCCGACTTCGTTACGCTCCATGTGCCTGACCTTCCAGAGACACGAGGAATGATCTCCGATAGCCAGTTTGAGTTCATGAAAGACGGATCATATCTGATCAATGCAAGCCGTGGCAGCGTCGTGGACATCCCAGCCTTGGTTCGTGCTATGCGGTCAGGAAAGGTCGCAGGCGCGGCTCTTGATGTCTATCCTAACGAGCCTGCTGGCAATGGAGACTATTTCACCACCAATCTTAACCAGTGGGCTGAAGATCTTCGAACCTTGAACAACATCATCCTAACGCCACACATTGGTGGCAGCACTGAGGAAGCTCAGCGCGCCATCGGTGCCGAAGGTATGCACAAACGCCCCAGTCGGAGATGGCTCGACTAACAATTCCGCAGTGGGCGATGCACTTGTCCGTTATATCAACCAGGGTATCACGCTCGGCAGCGTAAATATGCCCGAGGCTCAGCTGCGCTCGCTGACTCTGGACGAACCGAACCACGCGAGAGTAAGGGAACAGCTCTCGATTCTCATTTTGTACTTCTACTTACCAAATGTTAGGTCATTTACATTCATCGCAACGTTCCCGGTGTATTGCGTAGAGGTAGGCCACAGAGGACACACAACCGTGGTGCTAGACTGAAACTAATATCTTCTTCAGTCAACGAAATCCTTGGTGACCACAATGTCGATAAGCAAATCAGCGACAGCCGCGGAGACGTAAGTCGAGTACCAATTCTAGCACGCTTGCATCAAACATGAGATCTAATATTGCCAATTACCCAGGTTGCTTATCTGATGGCTGATATCAGCAACGTTCAATACGAGCAAATCAAGGATATTACAGAAAGCCTTGAAGCTCTCAGCTGTAAGTAACACTGTCTACGTGTGGTTCGGTATAAAAATTGTCGCTGACAACTCTAAAGCTTGCATCATGACCCGAGTTCTCTACTGAAAGGATTGAATAAAACGTCATTATTGTCTAAAATTACCATGCTTGGTGGTACTGTCTGAACTCAACGTTCAGGACTGCTGTGCTTATTAGAAAGCCAGCAAACCTGGGTATGCGTGTCGGCCCAGCAAACAGAAGGATTCCTTGGTGTATTGGAGCTTTCAACTAGAATTTGTACTAGGGAACATCATTTATTCGCTTTTTAATAAGATACCGCGACTCCTTTTCATGCCGTAAGTTGTTGCTGTTACGTGGCTTCCTACTTACTATCCCTTGCTTTTTCCCTTCTTCTTTTCTTTTCTTTTTTTTTTTTTTGTTCAAGAAGCTTGGCTGGGCTTTCTCAGCAACAGCCCAGGTTAGAACACTACTGCAGGGCGGAAGCGTCGGTCAGAGGAGGTTGGTGAACAGACAGGGGAAGCAGAAAATCATTTCGTGAATCCTAGCAACTCCCAGAAATGGGTTGAGAATGATTTCGCGTAATAACACCTGGCCACAGATGTTGCCACCCAGGCCGACGCCGCCCAATGAAGCCAAAGGCGCAGACGCCATGAGCAAGCCAGCCCCTTTTTTTGGCGTGCCTAGCCTAACTGGTAGACCTGCGCTGTGTTTTCCAGCCTCTCGGAGTCGTGGGTGGGGCGCGACCGCTGTAGCTTTGGGAGATTGGTGCATTCTCGCACTAACAGCCACCGGTGTGAGACATGGGCGTGTCGCGTTACTGACCGTGGCAGCTACTAAATAAGCAGCCAGGCACGGACCAGCTGCACTGAGGCATCAGGGGCTGCTGGCTCAGGGCCTCAGGAGCACTGTACCCACTAACCAACGGTGACGCCCCCTGCTCCATGGCCACCACCGCCCAACCGACGCAGCCTACTTGTCTGTCCGCTGGTATCGTTGTTCATTCTCAGACCGTAACTTTTTATTCCCGCCACGGCAGCCCCTTGATCTCTGGAGTGAGCCCGCATAGGGGTGGTTGACAACAGCTTCTTCCTCCAATCTTTGTTTTTCCACGTTACGTGTCATAGCTGTGCGGACATTGCTCTGTACGTTCCAACTCGGCCGCCACTGGAAGGCTGGATCTGTCTCCATCTACCCGACGACGGCTTCCTGACTCCCGTTTTAGCTACAGCTGATGGTCACTCCATCCCATCTACGAATTTTCTTTATTCCTTTTCGGCGCCAATCTCTTCTAGCCACGCCGAGCGACTGACAGTCCGCCGCCCACTCTCTTCCCGATGGCGTCGACCTACGATGTCGGCACCAAGGCTTGGCAGCCCGACGCTGCTGAGGGCTGGGTCGCCTCCGAGCTTGTGAGCAAGACGGAGAATGGCTCAAAGGTCAAGCTGGAATTCAAATTGGAAAATGGCGAGGTTTGTCAACCCATTGGCCAAGCTACCGTGGCGGCGCTAACCTGAGTAGACGAAAACCATCGAGGTCTCTGCTGAGGCTCTCCAAACAGGCACAGACCCGGCCTTGCCTCCTTTGATGAATCCGACCATGCTCGAGGCGAGTGACGACTTGACAAACCTTTCGCATCTTAACGAACCAGCCGGTATGATGCTTGACACGCTATCTTTTTTTTTGTTCTTGAACAATCCATTAACAGGTACCTTGGCGAACAGTGCTACAAGCAATCCGTCTACGATATCTACAGAAGGAAATTTATACCTACAGTGGTATTGTTCTTATCGCGACCAACCCATTTGCCCGAGTAGACTCGCTCTACGTTCCGGGCATGGTGCAAGTCTACGCCGGTCGCCACCGAGCAACCCAGGCGCCGCATCTCTTCGCTATCGCGGAAGAGGCTTTCATGTAAGAAGAATACACGGGCTACTTGGAACGCTAAGCTCTAATACATTGGTAGGGATATGGTTCGTGACAACAAGAATCAGACAGTTGTTGTGTCTGGAGAATCCGGTGCCGGAAAGACTGTCAGTGCCAAGTACATTATGCGATACTTTGCCACGCGAGAGGCCCCAGACAACCCTGGTGCCCGTTCAAAACGCGGCCCAGAGGCCATGAGCGAAACTGAAGAGCAAATTCTCGCGACGAACCCGATTATGGAAGCATTTGGTAATGCTAAGACGACTCGCAACGATAACTCCTCTCGATTCGGAAAATACATTGAGATCATGTTCGATGACAAGACGAATATTATCGGTGCGAAGATCCGAACATATCTTCTGGAACGTTCGAGATTGGTTTTTCAGCCAGCAAAGGAAAGAAACTATCACATCTTCTATCAGCTTGTTGCTGGTGCCTCGGATCAGGAGCGCCAAGAACTCAACATTCTGCCGATCGAAAAATTCGACTACTTAAATCAGGGCGACTGCCCTACGATTGATGGTGTTGATGACAAAGCTGAGTTCGAAGCTACCAAGAAGAGTCTGCAGACAATTGGTGTTGCCCAGGAGCAACAGGCCGACATCTTCAGGCTTCTGGCTGGTTTGCTCCATCTTGGAAACGTCAAGATCACAGCTTCCAGAAACGATAGTGTGCTGGCTCCAACAGAACCGTCTCTAGAGCTTGCTTGCAAGATCCTGGGCATTGATGCAACAGAATTTGCCAAGTGGATCGTCAAGAAGCAGCTCATTACGCGAGGCGAAAAGATTACCTCCAACTTGTCGCAAGCCCAGGCTGTCGTCGTTCGTGACTCAGTCGCCAAGTTTATCTATTCGAGCCTGTTTGACTGGCTGGTCGATATCATCAACCAGAGCTTGGCTACTCCCGAGGTTCTTGATCGTGTCAAGAACTTCATCGGTGTCTTGGATATATATGGTTTTGAGCACTTCGCTAAAAACTCTTTTGAACAATTCTGTATCAACTACGCCAACGAAAAGCTGCAGCAAGAGTTCAACCAGCATGTTTTCAAGCTGGAGCAAGAAGAATATTTGAAGGAACAGATTGACTGGACCTTTATTGATTTCTCCGATAACCAACCTTGCATCGATCTGATTGAAGGCAAGATGGGTGTACTCTCGCTGCTTGATGAAGAGTCCAGACTTCCAATGGGTAGTGATGACAGCTTTGTCAACAAGCTCTATCAGAACTTCGCCACCGATAAGCAGCACAAATTTTTCAAGAAACCCAGATTTGGCAAGACTGCCTTCACGGTTTGCCATTATGCCGTCGATGTCACGTACGAATCGGAGGGCTTCATCGAGAAGAACCGAGACACCGTACCAGATGAGCACATGACGGTTCTACGCGCTACCAGCAACGCCTTCCTGAAAGAGGTTCTGGATGCTGCTTCTGCTGTCCGCGAGAAGGACGTTGCGTCGGCTTCTTCGAACGCTGTTAAGCCAGCTGCTGGTCGCAAGATTGGTGTTGCTGTCAACCGCAAGCCAACGCTGGGCGGCATCTTCCGATCTTCTCTCATCGAGTTGATGAACACCATCAACAACACGGATGTTCACTACATCAGATGTATCAAGCCAAACGAGGCTAAGGAAGCATGGAAGTTTGAAGGCCCAATGGTCCTGAGCCAGCTTCGCGCCTGCGGTGTCCTGGAAACTGTTCGAATTAGCTGTGCAGGTTATCCGACGCGATGGACATACGAGGAGTTTGCTTTGCGTTATTACATGCTTGTTAAATCCAGTCAGTGGACTGCCGAGATTCGCCAGATGGCCAATGCCATTCTGACAAAGGCCCTTGGTACTTCCACCGGCAAAGGACTCGACAAATATCAGCTCGGTCTGACCAAGATTTTCTTCCGTGCCGGTATGCTGGCGTTCTTGGAGGGCCTTCGCACCAACCGCTTGAACGAGTGTGCTGTGATGATTCAGAAGAACCTAAAGGCAAAGTACTACAGACGCCGCTTTTTGGAAGCCCGAGATGCTGTCATTCGCAGTCAATCGGCTGCCAGAGCTTACATTGCCCGGCGCCAGGCCCAGGAGCTCCGCACCATCAGAGCAGCCACAACCATCCAGCGAGTTTGGCGTGGTCAAAAGCAGCGGAAATCATTCTTGCGCATTAGAAACGACATGGTGCTGTTCGAATCCGTGGCCAAGGGTTACCTCAGACGCAAGGCAATTATGGAAGCCCGTGTTGGCAACGCAGCCCTCATCATCCAGAGAGCTTGGAGATCGCGCCTTCAAAAGCGCTCCTGGAGACAATACCGCAAGAAGGTTGTCATGGTTCAGAATCTCTGGCGTGGTAAACGTGCTCGCCGGGAATACAAGAAGGTTAGAGAGGAAGCTCGGGACCTTAAGCAAATCTCGTACAAGCTTGAGAACAAGGTTGTCGAACTCACCCAATCGTTGGGTTCTATGAAGGAGAAGAACAAGGGTCTCGTTACCCAGGTGGAAAGCTACGAGGCCCAAATCAAGTCCTGGAAGAATCGCCACAATGCTCTTGAGGCTCGAACCAAGGAATTGCAGACGGAAGCTAATCAAGCCGGTATTGCCGTAGCTCGCCTTGAGGCGATGGAAGATGAGATGAAGAAACTCCAGCAAGCCTTTGACGAGTCCACAGCCAACATCAAGCGAATGCAGGAAGAGGAGCGCGAGCTTCGTGAGTCTCTCCGTGTTGCCAACACCGAGCTAGAATCTGCCAAGCAAGTGGGCACTGAAAGAGAGAAGGACAACTCGAGCCTGAGACAAGAATTGGAATCTCTCCGCGATGCCTTGGAGGTCGCCAAGAGAAGCGCGCCTGTCAACGGCGATCTGACCAACGGAGCAGCTCCTGCACAGTCTGTTGCAACTGGCCTCATCAACCTCGTTTCGTCGAAGAAGCCTAAGCGCCGCAGTGCCGGGGCCGAACCTCGTGACGTCGATCGCTTCAGCGGTGCTTACAACCCTCGCCCAGTCTCCATGGCCGTCACCAGCACAGCTCACAGACAAAACTTGTCGGGTACCACATTCATTCCGGGTGTTGACAACATCGAGATGGAACTCGAGACTCTCCTTGCCGACGAGGATGGCTTGAACGAGGAAGTTACTATGGGCTTGATCCGCAACCTCAAGATCCCGTCGCCCAACAGCAACCCCCCGCCGTCAGATAAGGAAGTACTCTTCCCATCTTATTTGATCAACTTGGTCACATCGGAGATGTGGAACAATGGCTTTGTCAAGGAGTCCGAACGTTTCCTTGCAAACGTAATGCAGTCTATCCAGCAGGAAGTCATGCAGCATGATGGTGATGATGCCATCAGCCCCGGCGCATTCTGGCTTTCAAACGTCCACGAAATGCTGTCATTCGTTTTCTTGGCTGAAGACTGGTATGAGACACAGAAGACAGATAACTACGAATACGATCGCCTCCTGGAGATTGTCAAGCACGACCTTGAAAGCCTTGAGTTCAACATTTACCACACTTGGATGAAGGTCCTCAAGAAGAAGCTTCATAAGATGATCATTCCTGCGATCATCGAATCGCAGTCTCTGCCCGGCTTCATCACAAGCGAGAGCAATCGTTTCCTCGGCAAACTGTTGCAATCAAACTCTCAACCAGCCTATAGCATGGATAACCTCCTGAGTCTGCTCAACAGCGTCTTCCGGGCTATGAAGGCCTATTATCTGGAGGACTCGATCATTACACAGACTGTAACTGAACTCCTGCGTCTCGTCGGTGTCACAGCCTTCAATGACTTGTTGATGCGTCGCAACTTCCTGTCTTGGAAGCGTGGTTTGCAGATCAACTACAATATCACCCGGATTGAAGAATGGTGCAAGAGCCACGATATGCCGGAAGGCACCCTACAGCTGGAGCATCTGATGGTAAGTCGATCACTCAGTATAGCTTGGGCACTCTCATTCTAACCCCCTTATAGCAAGCTACGAAGCTGTTGCAGCTGAAGAAGGCAACATTGAACGATATCGAAATCATTCAGGACATATGCTGGATGTAAGTGATACCGCGCGCCAAGGTGCCGCAGCACTGATTACTGACCGTTGAATAGGTTGTCACCAAACCAGATCCAAAAGCTGCTCAATCAGTATCTAGTTGCTGATTATGAGCAGCCCATTAATGGCGAGATCATGAAGGCCGTCGCATCCCGTGTTACTGAAAAGAGTGATGTCCTGTTGCTACAGGCAGTTGACATGGATGACAGCGGTCCTTATGAGATTGCCGAACCTCGCGCTATCACTGCGTTGGAAACATATACACCTTCTTGTAGGTTACCACAGGGTCAACTAATGCATCCATCGAATTTAGCTAATATGTTTAGGGTTACAAACGCCGCGCCTCAAGCGTCTTGCTGAGATCGTGTCCGCACAAGCGATTGCCCAGCAGGAGAAGCTTGACTACGGAGAGGGCGATGACTTCAATCGTCCTACGAGCATAGCCGAGGTTGACGAGCTAGACGCCGGCGCCGATCAATAAGGAAGATGATGTGATTCGGGCATTGCTGCGGCACCCTGATGACAATGTGCTGATGAATCAATTGATTTCGCATGTACAATTTGGTGTTGATGTTGGGACTTGTATTTCGCCCTTAATATGGCTAGAGAAAAATAGGTATGATGTAGGGATGATATCACGGCCAGCAGTTATTTGCGGGGTGTGAATATCGCAATCCGCATATAGTTTGATTAATGTTGAAATGCTTGCATGAAAAATCGTCGTGTACCAGAAACTACGTGAAGCGTGGATAGCAATTTTTGTGTGGGGCTGAAAAAAAGTCAACGGAGGAAGGCGGGTGATGTTTTTCAATGGCACAGCGTCTTTCACCAGCACTTCCCATAATTCGCCCGTTTTCTCTGTGTTCGCCGTGGTTTTGTTTACTTTTCCCCTGCATTTTCGTCGTTTATTGGTGGCATAGCCGTGGTCGTTCCAAACAATGAGGCAATCTCCAAACATTATCATAACCGGTACCCCAGGCGTGGGAAAGACCACCCACTGCGAAAGCCTCGCAGAGAGGTTGGGTCTGCGACACATCTCTGTCAATCAGGTCGTCAAGGACAAGGATTGTCACGAGGGATTTGACGAGGAATATCAAAGTTGGATTGTCGATGAAGATAAGGTGAGTCCGATCCGAATTGGTGATGTGGGACGCTCTATGTGCTCACAGTTTGTTTAGCTGCTCGATGCTATCGAGGATGATGTGAAGCAAGGTGGCTGTTTGATAGATTGGCATGCTTGTGACTTGTTTCCGAAGAGCTGGGTCGATTTGGTGGTTGTGCTCCGAGTAGATTCAACCACCCTCTACGATCGACTGAAGGCAAGGTACGTAAACTTGCGGGTACTGTCTGCTTTCGTGCGGGGCATCTCTGATATACTTTGAATAGAAACTATCCTGAAATCAAGCTTCAGGAGAATTTGGACTCCGAAATCATGGAGGTGCTCCTCCAAGAGGCGAGGGACTCATATGATGCGGAAATTGTCATTGAGCTGACCAGCAACACCTCCGACGAGATGGAGACCAACGTGGATCGAGTGGAGGCGTGGGTAAAACAGTGGAAGGCTGATAATAATTAGAATTGTGTATTTATTCGCTGTGTTCGATGTGCAGAGTGTGCTGGTTTGGCCCTTGGTGTCGACTGAGTGGGTTCGTCAATAGGTCGGGAGTACGGCGACACTACACCAGAATATTAATCCGGTCAAGGTACTGGCAGCATCAACACACACCGATAAATAATAATGCACAAAGCAACCAATCTAGCGCGATAGACACCAAAACGGCGACCAGTGTGGCGTGCTACGGGTAATCGAGTAAATGGTATAGGGTAGCGGGTATAGATTGCCCATCTACAATACATTTTGCCTGTACGAAACCTGAGACTGCATCGCAAAAAGCTGGGGCGAGCCGGCAAGTACCATTGTTCGTGTGTGGTTTGATTGCCACTGTGTCTTGTAGGGGCGTATTGGTCGTTATGTGGTTGGGCTGCAACCGTATGGGCTACATATGACTGTATGTAGACAGGCAAGCAAGCTATCGACAACACCAGTGGTACAATGCAAAACACATGCCCGCGTGAACAGAAGTACCGAGAAATTGCAAGTAAGTTACATATATGGACACTGAACCCGTCAAATAACACACAACGCCAGCAACCCACACACGAGGCACGCAAGCTCTAGCCGCTTTTCTTCTTTTCTCCTCGGGGCCGATCCAGGGAACGGGGGTCAAGACCCCTGCGGCGCATTGCGCTCCTCTTTGCGCGCTCCATATACTCCTTGTCTTCATTGTCGTCGAAGCCGCCAAATTCACCATCGGCGCCATCGCCATCGGACTTTGTTGAGTCCACCTCAATGATAGGGGTCTTATCTACAGGTAGCATGGGCTCGTCGGCGCCGGCCTTGCCCTTCGATACATTGATCGGCGTGGGACCGATCTTCTTGAACTTGGCAACGTAGAAGCCATCGACATTGTACGTGTGAGGATAATAACGACGAGTCAGCTTCAAGCTGGGGTCGAAGGTCTTGCCCATGTAGCTGGTAAAGCCTTCTTTACCAAACGGCAACTCAGTATCCACGAGCCTGACATTGGGCCGACGTGACAAGGCATAGGCCACAACTTGCTCACTGTGATGATGTTAGCACAAATAACAAAAGGGCTCAGATAGAATTGCCACGTACTTCTCTTCCACGGTAACACTGCAAGTTGAATACACAATGTACCCGCCGGTCCCCGCATGGTTGACTGAATCGATCGCGGACAACAGAAGCTGCTTTTGCGTATGCGGCAGGGTCATAAAGTCGCGCTCCGTTTTGTTCGTCTTCACAGACGGATCCTTAGCGATAACACCAGTACCAGAACAGGGAGCATCGAGAAGAACCCGGTCGAAGCCACCCATGACGCGGGGGAACTCTCGGGCGTCATAGGAGCAGACGATAACATTCTTAGCCCCCAGACGGTGAATGTTACCGATCAAACCCTTCGCACGAGCCTTGTTCGGATCATTGGCCACAATTACTCCGGTATTCTGACGATGCTCGTTAGTCTGCTGTTGCGTCTCGTAAATGGAGTGTACAATACCTTCATCATGGCGGCACAATGTGTCGTTTTTCCTCCGGGGGCCGCGGCCATCTATCAACCAGTAAGTACATACGACGAGGCTTTTGAAGAACAGAAAATCTCACATCGAGGACTCGCTCGCCCCTGTTAAAATAATTAGCAAATGATTATGGTGTTAAAGATCGTGTAAGCGACACTTACGGTTGCGGTGAAAGTGCCATGACAGGAAGGAAAGAAGAAGCAGCTTGCAGGATGTAGTGGCCTGCCAGATACTCGGGTGTTGCACCCAAAGGAACGGACGATTCGAAAACCTGCAAACCAACCTTGCTCCATTTTCCAACAGGCTCCAAAGTGACACCGCGATTAATCAAAGCTTGCGCCAGATCTCTGCGGTGGGTACGCAGCGTGTTGGTTCTGATGACAATCGGTCTCGGAGCCTCGTTCGCCTCAAAGAAGGCAAAGGCTTCTCGAGGTGTGAAAAGGTTGTAAAGCTTCTCGGCAAGGAATGGAGAGTAATTGTAGTACGAGCAGATATCTTCAAGAAGCTGTGAGGTATACTCGGCGCGAGAGCGTCCCTCCTCGGCCAGCTTCGCGAAGTCCCCCAGGATTCTTATGATATCAGTTATCCTCTGACGCAGGAGTTGCAGGTCAGGAGCGAGAAGCGCGTTTGTGTTCCCGAGCTCTTCATCGGATTCGTCCAGAGAGCCAAGGACCTTGGGCCTGTCGCCATCCAAATTCGTTTGAAGCGCAGACTCTTGAACTTCAGCATCCGCTTCAGCCCGTTCCTTCTCCAGCTGCATATCCAGCTTCTTCGAGAGACCCTCAATGTTGGCGGCAGTCAAAGCCTCCTCTTTATCGCTGTCATCCTCATCATCGGAAAACACAAATCGCTCTCGTTTATTGGTAACCTCTTCATCAGAGTCAACGACAGAGTCTCCGGATCCGATGAAGTCGTCGCCTAGTTTTTCGTCCGATTCGTTTCCGAATACATCATCAAGATCCTCTTGACCGGGTGAGTTTTCTTCGCTGTCGGACTCGATCAAGGGCTTTTTGCTCTTTTTGGCAACTGCTGCCTTCTTCGCTGTGCGACGTCTCTTGGGGGCCACGGGTTTCGCAGGCTGCTCATCCTCGTCAACAGGAATGCCTGCCTTTCTCTTCAAACGTGCGAAATGCTCCTCGGACAGGGGTTCCGGGGCACCCTGCTTTCTTTTCATGCGACGTCCCTGACCCATTTTGCTGTCGTGTGTCTTTGCCTGTGTGCAAGATAGTCGAGGGTATGGGACCGTCGCCTCTGGGAACTTTTTTTTCATCCTCGTTATCGATAGCACAACCACCCCACTTTTGTTAGCCACGCCGCCATGCTACCTTTCAGCATGCCACACTTTCTGGCTTCGCTGTTTGAGTAGGTAGTTACATCTTGGCCATGAGGAACGCCTATTCTACCACTGTGGGCCGAGCAGCATAATGGTGAGGATGAATAGCAACTTGGTGGTATTTGCAACCCCGCTTGCCAAATAATGTATAGAAATTGAGCAAGAGCGAAATATTACTAGTTATGTTGACTATATACCTGTTATCACCCCCCCCGATGCCTGCTGCATGCGGAGATCACTAACAAGTTTCTCTAGCTCATGAGTTCTAGTGCCGATGGTTTTGGAAATGCGAAGGAACTCCTCGATAGAATTTACCAAATGAGCTGGCCCAGGCCAGTCTTGACGTCTCTGCATTTGGGACCGGCCTGATGCAGTCAAATATAAATAGCCCAGTACTATAGCCAGATAGCCAAGTGCAACGCCAATCTTAGACTTGCTAACGGAGTCCGCCTGCGAATCATTAGCACGCACCTCATGCTGTGTTGGGATATGTACTTACATCGTTAACAAATGACATGTTGCTGAGCCAAAGGGCTGCCGCCTTATCCAGTGACTCCCCGTCTACAGAGGTTCGCGCCGACGGGCAATGCTCAAGGACATTGATAAGAATGCCCAAAATTAACAGCAATTCATCATACAACTTATTCTGAAAGTTGCCCTTCTGAAGTGTGCCTTGAATCTGTGTCAGGCCCGCTGATATGGATGCTATAAGCTTCGATAGCAAAGAGCTTTCGTCGAAGGCGGATGCTCCGATTTCGCTGTTTGTTATGTTTATAGCTAACTTGAGTGTCGTATTATCCAAAGTATCGTTTTGCAGCAGCCATGTATCGAGGGTGGCTTGAAGACAACCTTTGATAGCGCCTGCATATTTTTTGCTTTCCAAGCTTATTAAGTTGGATTGCGCTTCTAGAGCCAGTATTATCAGGATATAATCGATGTTTCGCGGTGGTCGCTCCCGTGAATATGTCTGTGCCATCGACACCATGTCTCGCTCTATATCACCAGTAAGACGCTCAAGGCACTGGCTATCCGCAGAGCGGCTGAGGACAACGAGAAGCTGTAGCGCGAGTGTACGTGGTGCGAGGGATGTCGGATTTTGACCGTGCCAAATATCCATTTGCAAGACTGCCAGTTTCAGATGTTCAAGGGACACTCTTGTGGTCCTTGCCAGGTTCATATGCTTCTGTGTCGAGATCTTCAGCACGTCTTGCTGTTCTTGGAATAAGCGAATCAGCAGTTGGCTAACTTTCTCAGCTGTCAACTGTCGAAGTAGATGGGGAGCCGGGTTGAATGACAGGAAAGTAACGAGAGCGGCAGTTAGGGCAAAACCGCTTATCAAGTCTTCTTCGCTTCCAATAGCTTTTACAACATTATCGCGGGCGGCATGGTCGCGAAATTGGCCAGCAAATTCTTTGCGCTGCAGCTTATTCGCCAATTCGCAGAGGGCGTTACGCCTTAGCGAGGAAGGGGTTGCAGATGGCTTGCCTATCCGTGATAACAAATCATCCATCTCGTCCGAGAATCGGTTATTGGCACCGGCTCGGCGAAGCTCATGTACACTCTGTATCCCAACCTTCGGACCGTCCAGATCTTCTTCGAAGTCGTAATCGGCAGCAGGTGGACTTAGGGGTGCCGCAAAAGGGTCTTCGTCGCCCGACGCTTGTAAGAGGTTACTACCATCATCAAACATGGCATTGTCGTTCTGGCTCTGAGAGCCAGCCAGAAAGCTTCTAGAGCTACTATAAGTCAACTTTATCTTTCTGCTTTTGGCAGGCCCTGAACGCCGGTCAGGTGTTCTCGCTGCCCCGAGTCGGATTTGTGGCGATGGTGAGTTATATGTCGATTCACCCATCGCATTCGCTAGGCGCGTATTTGATACGCTTCTTTCGGCATCGGAGTTTGATGCAGAGTCCGACTCACGGTCTGAGTCTGGACTTTCTGCTCTTTGCGCAGCCAGGGCATCTATGAGACGTTGGCGACGTGGCGCGGCAACGTTCGTGTCGGGTATGTCTGGTAGCTCTGACTTCGCGGTTCTCGGTAGAGCGGCCAATTTTATTGGCTGAATCGGCGCAGCTGGCAACAGCGCAGATCCTTTAGTCTGCGTCTCACGGTCTGCATCCTTGACTGGCAATGGCTCCAAGGACGCATGCACTCTCCTGGGCACAACAGGGGGAGCTGGTGCAGACTTGGCTTGAGGACGTGCCGGTTGTGGTCGCTTCGTAGTAGAGGCCTCAGAGAATGCAGAAGAGTGCTTTCTTTTCTTGCCAATATCGATCTTCCTCCATGCGCCCGCTTGCGACGCAGCCTTTGCTGGTGAGTTTGGCTTCGTTTCGGGGCTGGTCGGTATGTCGTATATATCATCGTCGTTGGTATCCAATACCTTCCCTAGGACGGGTCGGGCCGGCTTCATAATGGGTCGAGTTGGCTGCATTGTTACAATGCTTCGCTGTGTCCGGCGCCCTCGCAGTGTGGCCGTGGTATGATGTTTACGCGATTCGAAGCCTCTGTGGGTCAAGCCCCTACCTGTAAGGAATATCGAGGGGCTGTTCTTGGAAGTCGCAAGCGAAGTATCGGAAAGCACTGCGTACTAGCGCAATAGTAGAGATGATTCCATGTCTACTTTAGAGCGAAAGTCGTCAATTCGCGTTCTGGTTGAGGTGGTCCAGTGATGTTTCCTGTTCCCTCCAGCAGCGCTTTCGAATCTACGGGCGGGAGGCTTTGCCGGAAACAGGCTAGCATATGTGGGCGACTGGAGAGCAGCGCGCCCCTCCACCCCAGCACCCTTACGTCAGCATCAGGTGCCCGCATCTGCACATGTTCAGAGGCGCGGGTTGCTATTTCATGTCGGCTTCGATTACTCGTCGCCTTTCATTTCACAACCAGCTGTTGAAATGCCAACCCCAAAGCAGAGAAAAGTTGCCATTGTGGGCAGCCGATCCGTCGGTAAGAGGCGGTGGGCTTGTGACCGCCAAGGATATTTGTGCTAATGCTTGCTAGGCAAATCGTCACTAGCCGTGCAATATGTCGACGGCCACTTTGTAGACAGCTACTACCCAACAATCGAGAACACCTTTAGCAAGACAATCCGATACAAAGGGCAAGAATTCTCGACTGAAATAGTTGACACCGCTGGACAAGTAAGATCCCACCTCCCCGCTCAAGCACAGGTTCAAACATTGACTGGCGATAGGATGAGTACTCCATCTTAAATTCCAAGCATTTTATTGGTATCCATGGATACATGCTGGTGTATTCCGTTTCTTCCTTGCCGTCTTTTGAAATGGTTCAAGTCATTAGGGAGAAAATTCTCAACCATTTGGTGAGCCTGAGCCTCTTCTTCAATCGTCAGCCTTTGTTCTAATATAATCGCACGAAACAGGGAACCGAGTCCGTTCCTATTGTTATTGTAGGAAACAAGAGCGATTTACGACCAGAACAGAGGCAAGTGAGCGCCGATGATGGAAAAAAGCTATCCGAGAAGCTACAATGCGGCTGGACCGAAGCGAGCGCCCGATATAACGAAAACGTTGAACGCGCCTTTGAAATCTTAATAGAGCAAATCGAGAAATCGCAGAATCCTGGAGAAGCGCCGGAGAAGAGCAACTGTCTGATTATGTGAGCTCGCGCGCCGCCGCCGTGGAACCTGCTGGTGTTTTAGAGAGCAAACCCAGCAGCGCCAGAAATCGTTCGGGAAGGCAACACGACCGACCTTTGATTCGTATGCATTGGAGAATGACCTTCTGTCATCTACCGCCTTCACTTGATGATCTTTGTACTATCTTAGAACTACCACTACCCGCATCTTTAGAGATGCGCGCCGTGTTCGAATGTTTTCATTTCCTATAATGGTGTGCAGGGGACGCCGGGTCGCAACATATAATCAACTGTCTAACCTTACATGTATCGACTATGAGTCCAAAAAAGGACTTGAGCAAATGCGCGCCTTAAGAAACGCGGGAATGATAGGCAATGCTAACTTGACTCACTGCTGGCTGAGCCTAACTTGAGCTACCTTATTGAGTCAGAGGGGCAGGGCAGAAAACCCCACCATGGAGGGGTGCCACTTATCTATGAAGTCGCCCTCGCAAACAACAGCAGGGCTTTTCCATTCTTGCCCGAGCTCATTGCACAAGAAAGCGATAACAACCCTGCTGAATTACTTTAAACTTTACAGACGGTTTAATACGCCAATATGCTCGACGTCAACGATTTCATCGTGGAGCGCGGGGGAAACCCGGACCGCATCCGGGAATCGCAGCGTCGCCGATTCGCAGACGAGGGGGTCGTTGACGAAATTATTGCTCTATTCGAGGATCACCGAAAGAGTAAGCACTAGGGCATTCCAATGTAAAA
Source organism: Lecanicillium saksenae (assembly GCA_027627215.1). Lineage (NCBI taxonomy): Eukaryota > Fungi > Ascomycota > Sordariomycetes > Hypocreales > Cordycipitaceae > Corniculantispora > Corniculantispora saksenae. The sequence goes on along the minus strand of JANAKD010000038.1, from coordinate 30,220 downwards.
ATGTATTTAGCTAATGGCCGCGGTTTTAAAGCTCAATACAGCGCTTCGCAAATCAGCAGCAAGATCAACGAAGTGCAGAAGCTGATCGGGGCCAAGAAGAAGGTTTTCGAAACTTTTTCCACCTTGGGACAAATATAAGAACTAACAGAGGAGAAATAGGCCAAGGAAGATGCGACCGAGCTGCTTCAGCAGAAGATCGAACTCGAGAAAGAGAAGAAGCTCACTGTTGAGTCCGCGGCGCAGAAGGACAAGATCCTCCGGACAAAGATCAAGACCGTCGGAAACATTGTCGATGACAGTGTGCCCGTGAGCAACAATGAGGTAATGGCCGATCAAATTCACCACCAGAACCTCTGTAGCTAATGAGAGAAAATCGCAGGACAACAACGCCGTGCAACGAACATGGGCCCCGGAGGGTGTGACAGTCGAGAAGCGCAATGTCCTCTCCCATCACGAGGTTCTCCTCCGCCTCGATGGCTATGACCCAGACCGCGGTGTTAAAGTGGTCGGTCACCGCGGCTATTTCTTGCGACAATGGGGCGTGTTTCTCAACCAGGCGCTCATCAACTACGGACTCGAGTTCCTGTCTCAGCGGGGATACTGCCCTCTGCAGGCGCCTCAGTTCATGCTGAAGGATTACATGGCAAAAACTGCTCAACTGGATGATTTTGATGAGCAGCTCTACAAAGTTGTTGATGGAGACGAAGCGAACGACAAGTACCTGATTGCCACCTCCGAACAGCCAATCTCGGCCTTTCACGCCGATGAATGGCTCATTGCCAAAGACCTGCCCATCAAGTACGCGCATATTGCTGACCATGGTTTGTGTGCCATCTAACGTTCTTTCTAGGTACGCTGGCTATAGCACCTGCTATAGACGTGAGGCTGGATCTCACGGACGAGATGCCTGGGGTATCTATCGCGTCCATCAATTCGAAAAGGTCAGACGTTTTCTCACAGGAGCAGACATGAACTACTGCTAAATGTGATGTAGGTCGAGCAATTTGTCCTCACCGACCCCGAAAAGTCCTGGGAAGCCTTTGAGGAAATGATTGGCGTCTCTGAGGAGTTTTACCAGTCCCTGGGACTTCCTTACCAAGTCATCGCCATCGTTTCTGGCGCCCTAAACAATGCAGCTGCTAAAAAGTTTGACCTTGAAGCTTGGTTCCCTCACCAGGGAGAATATAAGGAGCTGGTTTCTTGCTCAAACTGCACGGATTACCAGTCTCGCGCTCTGGATATCCGTTTCGGTGCAAAGACTCAGACTGACACCAAGAAGAAGTACGTCCATTGCCTCAACTCGACGTTGTGTGCTACCACCCGAACGCTCTGCTGTGTCTTGGAGAATTTCCAGACAGAAGAAGTAAGTTGATGCAATTGGCCATATAGCCAGACTCCTGCTGACTCTATAGGGTCTTCGCGTCCCGGAGCCGCTTCGCAAATACCTTCCTGGCGCTCCCGAGTTCATCCCTTTCGCGCGTGAGCTTCCCAAGGATGCCGCTGGCACTCAGAAATCTCTCCCGCACCGGGAGAAGAAATAAGGCAGCAGCTAGAGATAGCTGGGTATCACACTATTGACGCGCGTTCGCCTTAGATAGCCATTCATAATTTCTGATGTACTCCGTAGACTCGTATGAGATAGCTACTTGAAAAAGCAAATACCATGTCCCATCCATATTCTGCAGGGCTGTGTTGTTACCCTTTCGTTGAGCATGGGTTGGTTGGCACGGTGAGTACATCAGCGAGCGCGCGGCAGCCAGCCCACAATTAACCCAAATTGGGGCTTCGCTGCGACAATGAACTCGGCACCTGCGATCATATGCCCCCCCCTCTCACACTGATGAAGCTGCAAGAATTCAGTTCCATATAAACTTTGCGCCTGAAGAATTTGGATTATTATGCGCTGCCATGGATTCTGGCGGGGAATCAGAACCGAGCAATCCCGCTGTGCTTTGGAACAAGGTGATTCGGCGTGCAAGACGAAAAATATATCGACTTGCGCACCAGCATGTGGTAAAGCACTCTAGCGCTACAGAGATGCTGGATTTGACGGTGATTTTCTATACCACGCTGAATGCGACGATTTATACTCACAATGTGATAAGGAGCAACTTGGGAGGTTCGCTGATGAGGAAAAAATGCCGTCCTGGCTTCGACGTTATCTCCTGTCTCACAACTACAACAGCAGAGACGGTAAGCACTCATCACAGCAGCCACCATTCCTGGTTTCTAATGATTATGAGGCGTTTTACATATGCTGCGTGAGATTCTCAGCGACAATAATCAAACAAGCTCGGTCTATTTAGTGCACGATTCTGTCACTCGCATTACAAAACTGCGCCGGGAGGGTAAGCACCAGAATCTCACATATTGTGCTGCGTGATATGAAGGATAACACCAAGGCCTCAGGGAGTTTTTGCGGCTACCGAAATATCCAAATGCTCATTTCGTACATGATATTCACGACCGAAACTGGCCCGCATACATTCCCTGATGGTGTCCCGAGTATCTTTTGGCTACAAGACAAGATAGAAGAAGCTTGGGATAACGGCTACAACCCAAGAGGCCGCACTGAGACGGGTGGTATTAGGGGCACAAGGAAATACATTGGGACGCAAGAGGTATGTTATGAAATTTACTGGTAATGGAAGCCTGCTAAGAGAATACCAAGGCTCAAGCTCTCTGCCTCTATTTGAACATCAAGTAAGGGGGCTGCATTCAGTATCCAAAGGCTTCATCTGACAAGAGCGAAGGTGCACCGCTCGAAAATTTCGAGACATGGCAGATTGCCCCGCAGTAGACCAGGTTGCAGACGATATTGAATCGTATTTTGGCTGCTCCGGACCGGACGACGGCAACCCCAAGGTCCGTACAACTTTGCTTCCTCCAATCTACTTTCAGCGACCAGGTAAGTAAGTCTTGAAGCCGCCAGCGGGAGAAAGGAAGAAGGCAACACTGTACTCAATAATTTTAGGGCACTCCTTGACCGTCATTGGACTGGAGAAAACGGTAGGCAATCAACGAAATTTACTCGTCTTCAATCCGGGACATCGATATAGAGACCCTTCATCTCCTCCAAGCTCTCTCCCAACGAGGCAGAAGCAAGACGTCCTTGAACCTTATCGGCTCCGGCTCGAAAGCTTGCGCAAATATAGTGAATTTGAGCTTTTGTAGTACGTAACACCGGTCTATTGCAAATCCTCACATCTAACGCATTTGAATACAGCCTCGTGCCAACTGCCGCTGATTGATCCGGCGCCAGGACATGTGACCATCTTTCTAGGCCGCTGCCGCCTGCTGTTTGAAGTGTTCGCGCAGCTTAGTTAGAGCCTTGGCTCGGTGAGAAATTCGGTTCTTTTCTTCAGGTTCCATCTCAGCAAAACTGGGAACTTGTTAGCTGTGGCAAATACTTGGAAGCTGCCTGCTCACGTCTTGCCGTCATGCTCGAAAACAGGGTCCCAGCCTAAATATGTCCATGTTAATAAACCATTGATCCAAATGCCCAGAAGTAGACGTACCAAACCGTGTTGGGCCACGAGCGGGCACAATCGTGCCCTACAGGACAAAAAANTGTCAATATATAATTCCCTTGGCTAGCTTCATGAACAAGCTTGATTCAGAGTTGACTAACCGGACAACGGCCCTGGAAGAGAATTGGCTTCTTGCCTCTGCCTTCTGAGTAGCCAAAGGTGCATACAGCATGAGCTGATTTATCTGAATAGGCTGCCAGAAGATTGTTGAGGCCTTCTAGGCCAATGGTGGTGAGGAACCACTTGCTGGGTCCGGGAGGTCAGCATCACTCGCCTTGAAAATGAATACCCAAAGTGGTATACTTGCATGTAAACGCCAGGTAGACCTCCCAATGCATTAAAGCAGAGTGCAGTGTCCTCTACCAACACAGGCCCATCCATCTGCAAACATATATGTCAATATTGGAGTTCCGAGGCGAACTGCACCATTCCTACTCACGATATCTGCCGCTCGCTGGCATTTTGAGAGTGTGACTTCTTCTACAGAGCCTTGCACTTCTTCTAGATCAATGGCATGACTTCGCACTTCAATCTCAGGCTCGAGAATGGCCTTTACTTCTCGTAGCTTATTAGCATTGCCCGTAATGAAATGCACATAGGGAGCCATGATGAAATTTTTGACCGTGTTCGGAATAGCTGTGCTGTTGTTCTACGGGGAAGAGTGGCATCTCTTGGAAGTGGGTAACAAGCGAGTTGTGTGATTTCCAAATCTGGCTCTTGCTTTACGTGCGGCTGCACTTAATTTTTTTTTAGTGGTGACTCGACTTAATCCTCCGACTTGAATATATCAGGCTCGTTAATTTTCGGTTTAATTTTGCTTTGAGGGGGGCCGTGTGTTTTCTCTGCATCTTAGTGAGGTTGCTGTCATAGAAAAAAAAAAAGGCANGAGGGTAATCCGGATGGCATGGCTAAAAAAAAAAAAAAANCTCCTACTGAGCACAACACGGAGGAAATAATAATTTACTGGGCAGATAAATATAATAAAGGTCTAGAAAAATATTTTCCCGCAATTTAGACCTATACTAATCGCACATTGAGTGCGTTGCTGATAAAGTATGAAAATTTAGACATATAAAGAAGTTCACTCCTCGCGGATTAAAAAAAAAAAAAGACAACGCGCAAAAAGAGCAACACCCTTGTTTTTCTGGGACCAGCTACAAAAAAAAGACCAAAAAAATACACAGGCACCTCGATTGAAAATATCGAGCCTTTTTGTAAAAAGAAAAAGTTGTACAAACTATTTATTTTTTTGACGGATCGAGCAAGCAACAACTGCATTCTGTGTTTAATTCAAAACTGCCACCCACGGAATCAACCTCGATCATGATCTTCGGCGCTGGCCGACCATGACAGGTGGGTCCTACCACAGCAAACGCCGCCTACTTTGGCGGGGAGAGCGTCCCGCCAAACCATCCGGATGATCCCACTTCAAGGTTGCGGCACCGAATTCTACGAACGGATCGTAGCACACGCCATTTCAAAATGACTAGCAAACAGATGCAGCACGCGACGACAAAAGACGTGATCGAGACATACGAGAGAAAGGCGCAAAGCCTCAAAGCCACCTTGTCGGTAGAGGTTCCGTTTGAGAATGTCCATGTGCTTCCGCAGACACCACAGCTGATTGCTCTTCTGTCGTGAGTAGATTGGGCATACACCATTGCGCAACACCGCCTGGCTGATCCAGTGAACATAGCATTATTCGCAATAAAGAAACGGACCGCGCAGACTTCATCTTCTACTCGAATCGCATTATCCGGCTCCTGGTGGAGGAAGGCTTGAACCATTTGCCGGTGATAGAACACGACATCACCACACCCGTCGGCCGTATTTACAATGGCCTCATGTTCCAGGGCAAGATTTGTGGCGTCTCTATCATGAGAGCCGGCGAGGCAATGGAACAGGGTCTGCGGGATTGCTGCCGATCTGTTCGCATCGGCAAGATCTTGATCCAGCGTGACGAGGACACTGCGCAGCCCAAGCTATTCTATGACAAGCTGCCAGAGGATATAGCTGACCGCTGGGTCATGCTTCTGGACCCGATGTTTGCCACAGGTGAGAAAAACATGCGAAAAACGAACAAAGCGTGTTGTGCAGTCAGCTGACAGTTGGGCAAGGTGGTTCGGCCATTATGGCGGTTCAGGTTTTGAAAGCGAGAGGTGTGCCCGAGGACAGGATCCTCTTCCTCAACCTGATCGCTAGCCCGGAGGGTATCAACAACTTTGTCAAGAAGTTTCCTCGGCTCAAGGTAGTGACAGCATTTATTGATGAGGTACGTGTTGTCTATCAGTGTTAACGCGTTCTTGCAAATGCTGACCAAATATCCCAGGGACTCGACGAGAAAAAGTAAGTGTCGACGGAGCAGAGTTGTTCTGACCCATTGCTAAAACCAATGCTAACATTTGCTCCTTTAGCTACATCGTTCCTGGATTGGGCGACTTTGGCGATCGTTTCTATACCATGTAGGTACCTGGCGATTTGCGAACCGCCCCGACCATTGGCCAAGTGACTGGATTCTGTTTGGTTCGGGTTATACGCGCGAATATTGAGAGAGCATAGCAGAGAGCTCAGTCGTCTTCGTCGTCCGCTACGATGCCGTCGCCGCCGTATCGGTGAGAATCATCACGGTCACTTGTCGCATCTTCCTCGTCCCGGTTTCGCCGCGATGCTGGTGCTCTCGCTGTGCCCGTATAGCTGGCGCGGGCACTGTCCTCTTTCGCAACGGCCTCTGTATTGTACTGTTTAGCATGCTTTCAAATCTGGGTAGTCAGGAAATGTCGTACCGGCCGCGTCTACCCATTCACCGTACACATCGACGGCAGCGGATAGGTCTATCAAGCCATAGTTATTAGCGAGTAGTCATGGCACATTGCAAGGAGTTTGACGTACAGTTGACGGCGCACTGAAATTTCTGACCACAGATGCGACAATCTAGCTGGCCAACACCCGCCTTTCGATCAAGCTTGACAGTGACGGACTTCTCGTGGTTGCAGAACAAGCACGTAAACGTGGTGGGCAGAGGGTCGGCCTATTGGGGTTAGAGCTACGTATTCTTGCGCATCCACGAAATCCTCGTACTTTTTTGGGACCCATAGGCTTCGATGATGATTTGCGCTTGCCCATTTTGAGTGTAAATTCGGCGCTGTTCGCTGGATGTTGTTTGCGCTTGGAAACCGTTCTTGGAACGTATAGCACAGTGCGGATGGTATCCGCGTGTCAAGACCTACATATGCGCGTTAGTTGCATATCTTATCACAGCCCCTGTATTGCATATGTTGCAGCATGCCCCGCCACCAGCAGAGTCGAGCTGCTTGTGGAGAAAGTACCTCTGCCAGTGTGGCTGGTACCTGAGCTACTCTGACGGCTGTGTACCCCGCGGGGAGGAGTGCCCTCCCCACCGCTAGCACGGGCGCTGGACCTCTGATCGGCCGTGAATCGTAGATGACAAGGACGAGAATGGAGAGGGCGCCAACGAGTCAAATTCAAAAATAGGACGGATGGCGAAAAATACCGACATGCTGCCGTGCTTCCGAACTGGTGGCTGTAGCCTGAGATGCTCGTAGATGCACTGGTCTGCCGCTGTGCTGGTATTGACATTCTGTTGTCAGCCGTTTCATTGGGCCGATCTGTTGAGCACTTAGCGTAAGGGTGGTCACCTGGCGTGGCGCATTCAACGGGACCGAGCTCTGAAAAGGTCCGACATCGAGAGCTGCAAAGAGAAGCTGCACCCCCTCTCTTCCCCTCTTCCTCATCATCAACACCCTCGAGCACAGCTTTTCTTGCAATTGCATTGCCTGAACTCCATCATTCATCACCTACTCCAGTATCGTGTCAACAGAGTAAACCCTTGTCTGTCATCAAGCTACAATGGCGCAATCTGGCAGCGACCAGAATATTGTTAACTCCTTGAGCGAGATCCGGCATGCCCAGTCGCAGCTAGCTGCTGCCATGGATACGCTCACCGCAGCAATTGGCGCGCAACACCTGCCGGACTCAACTGCGGCGGCGGCTATAACCCAGAGGGATACCGGCTCTGGGGAAGCTGATACTGACGAGACGGCGGCAGAGTCGCATGCCTCGTTGTCTTCCACGCAGAAGTCGGGATTCACATCTCGCATCGTGCTCACGTATGCCGCTTTTGCCCAATTATCTGAGTTAGTCGAGCAGCAAGCTTACTAGACTAGTACCTATCCGAAGCAAATTGGTATCGACCCTATTCCTCTCGATTGGGGCAACGCAGACCCATCAAAGCGAGGTCCGGTCGTCGTTTCGCGGCTTCCGACCACTATAAGACGGAGAAATGGTTCGTATCTGCCCCTTCATGCTGGAGAATCAAGCTGAAAGACTGACGACGCATCCCTCTGTAGCTGTAGGAGGCAAGTATATCCTGACACTTTGCAGTGACTATGTCTCGACTAACCACCAATTTAGCACAGTGAGTCTTCACCTTTGCTATACCCTCGCCACGCTACTTACAAACTTTTGCAGCGGCGGCTCCTATTCAGTGTACTACGCACTTGCCGTGGCCAGCAGAGAACTCAATACAGACCACAGGTACAAGTTGGCCCAGGCGTAATAGAGTCATATATGTTCTGATAGCGATACAGACCCGATTTCACCAACACCGAGCCTGCGGCGAATATTGGACCATTCCCGCAATGGGGTGACAAGAAAAAGATCGTAGCGATGGATCCCTGGGGCCATCTCACGCCATGGCAGTACAAGGATATCATGGAGAAAGACAACAGTAAGTTCTACTGGCTAGCAATCACAAGCGTCTCGTTTCATTAATTGCTTCGCAGTTGACTTGCGACCAACCATTGCTATTACCAAAGCACACATGAAAGTACGTTGTACGGGAGCCACACAAAAACAGGAACTAATTCGCTGTCCGATTAGCTACCCGAGCTGGAAGACAGCGTACGATCCGGCCGACTGTACGCAATGAAGCACCTGGAAATACCGACAAGCATTGACAGAATTGTAGTGTCCCAGACGGAAAAGTTTGCCTGAACAAACAGGGAGAGCTGGCCGTTACGAAGTTTGCTGTAGAGCCAGTACGTACTACCTTGTCTCCTTTTTTAAACTCGGACTTACTCGATCCAGGTCTGGTATCTCCCAGGTGTTGCTGAGCGATTTGGCATAGGTGAGACTTTCCGTCAAAGACTCAAGCCCCCTGGACTGACTGAATCCTGCTAGATGAAGCAACTTTGCGCCGCTCGCTATTCGAGCACACTGGTGGTAGTTATCCAGAAGTTTGTTCTCAAGCCTCATTCTACCACGGCACCCACTGACAATATTCAGTTGATCACTCGCGGTGACATTAAAGTGTTCCTTCCCCCAATTGGTACGCACTTTCATATAACGGAACCGGCGCTAGATGAACATAATCGCTGATGAATCCTAGGCGGCCTCACGGTTTACTGCTTCGGCGATCCAAGCAAAATGTCAGACGAGTCAGTTCGGCTTTCGCTTCGAATCCACGACGAGGTACAGTGATCACAAGTAACACACTTGGGCCGAGAAAAGATGCTAATTTTTACGCAGTGCAACGGAAGTGATGTGTTCGGCTCCGACATCTGTACCTGCCGGCCGTATTTGATCTTTGGCATCGAAGAAGCGGTTAAAGAGGCTCAGAACGGCGGCAGCGGCGTCGTCATTTACTTCAGAAAGGAAGGCAGAGCGCTTGGTGAAGTGACAAAAGTATTCATCATTGGTTCGCCAGGCGCGAGAGCTTTGCTAACTTGTGACGCAGTATCGTAAGCAGGACAACTTCCTGAACCCTTATCAAGGAGGTATCTCACTAACTCGAACAGTGGTCTACAACGCTCGTAAGCGTGGAGCCGATCGCGCTTCCGATTACTTCACACGTACGGAAAACATTGCCGGCGTGAAGGACATGAGATTCCAGGCGCTCATGCCTGATATTCTTCACTGGCTTGGTATCAAGAAAATCGACCGCATGCTTAGCATGAGCAAGTGAGTTGCAGTATTAAATCAATGGTTTCATCCGATTCTGATCTGTCACAGCATGAAGCACGATGCCATCGTTGGCCAAGGGTATGGCTAATTATAAACGCTAAACGAGGGACGATTGCTAATCGACGGTTCAGCATCCCGATACACGAGAGAGTTGAGCTGCCGGAAGAGCTTATTCCTGCAGATTCGCGCGTAGAAATCGATGCCAAGATCACCGCAGGTCAGTTTTCGTGCAAACACCGAGGTGATAGGAACCTAACAAGGCGCAGGATATTTCACAGCCGGAAAACGCCTGACGTCGGAGGAGCTTCAGTCAGTCCAGGGCAGAATGTGGGAAGAGTATGCTCAGCCTTGCTCAATTACATGCATGATCCCTGGCTAACGTTCGCGCACAGCATTGACCATTGATTTTGGAAGGGGACAGACATTACGTCCAGCCAGTGGGCATCCTCCTGCGGTATAGGCTTTCTGTAGACAGCATCATCTTTCTCCTAGGACCACAACACTGCAAAGCTTATAGGCGAACATGACTACGCGATACTTATTCTAGCAGCGCTACACTACCTATACATAATTATCAAATGCATTTGATATTGGCCTTGTAATTTGTGTAATCCCAAACTGACTGAGCTAGTTCATGACTGAGATCCCATGCTCGGGTAGAGGAGATCATTGCCTACACTTGTCGAAATATGGAAATGTGTTTGATGAACAGTAGAATGCAGCAATAGTGCCCGTCAACAGTACCGGATAGACCTGACTTGCTGTGCGAAGCTGCCACTATCTGTCCAGCAATGTGTGTGGTAGGCCGATGCTTCAAACCGACTCTGGTGAGAAGCCCTGACCAAGGTGCCGCGTTTCGCCAGAAGTGGCAAAGTCTGCGGGCTCCTGTTAGCTCATGGGACGGGTGAGGTGAGAAATCACGTGATACACACAAGGTTCTTTTCAGGAAATTTTCATAAAAAAACCTAGTGGGCCCGGATAAACAGGCCGCCGACTTCGTTATTGTGGGCTCGCTTAGGCCTAAACTGGTGCACACAAGAAATTGAAATTATTCTCCCCCTCCATCTCATCGTCTGCATCTTTGATTTCTCCAATTGCTTATTACATTTGGCAGCAATCATGGCGGTTGGAAAGTATGATTTTGTCAACCTATCCTCAATCATTCTGCATGCTAACCTCAACACAGGAACAAGAGACTCTCTAAGGGCAAGAAGGGCCTCAAGAAGAAGACTGTCGACCCCTTCTCCCGCAAGGATTGGTACTCCATTAAGGTACGATGCATCGACGCGAAATTTCCTGCCTCAACTTGTGCTAACGAACTCGTGCCAGGCGCCCAACCCTTTCAACGTCCGAGAGTGAGTTTGAATAACGATGCGACCACCGACCAACGAAGTTTCCGAAACTAACAAACTTTTGACAGCGTCGGCAAGACCCTTGTCAACCGCACCACCGGTCTGAAGAACGCCAACGATGCGCTGAAGGGCCGTATCGTCGAGGTCTCTCTCGCTGATCTCCAGAAGGATGAGGACCACTCCTTCCGCAAGATTCGCCTCCGCATCGACGAGGTTCAGGGCAAGAGCTGCCTGACCAACTTCCACGGTCTCGACTTCACATCCGACAAGCTCCGCTCCCTCGTTCGCAAGTGGCAGTCTCTCATTGAGGCCAACATTACCGTCAAGACCACCGATGACTACCTCATCCGTCTTTTCGCCATTGGCTTCACCAAGCGCCGCCAGAACCAGATCAAGAAGACGACCTACGCTGCCTCTTCCCAAATCCGCGCCATCCGTCGCAAGATGACCGACATCATCCAGCGCGAGGCCTCCACCTGCACCCTCACCCAGCTTACCTCTAAGCTCATCCCCGAGGTCATCGGCCGCGAGATCGAGAAGGCCACTCAGGGCATCTACCCCCTGCAGAACGTACGTGCTCTGAATGCACCTTGGCGTATTTGGCGAAGCTGACATGAAATATAGGTACACATCCGCAAGGTTAAGCTTCTGAAGGCTCCCAAGTTCGACCTGGGTGCCCTCATGGCTCTCCACGGCGAGTCGGGGACGGATGACCAGGGCCAGAAGGTTGAGCGGGAGTTTAAGGAGCGTGTCCTGGAGGAGGTTTAAAATGCAAAAAGAAAATTATGTGGAAAAATTCTAGGCTGTCCCGAGGCTGAGTCCTCATTTTGGCATTGTTTCGGTCATGGCAAATGGCGTATTGTCTCTATGGCGGCTAGGGGTTTAGATAATGTCGCTAATGATACGGCACAAGGCTTTCTGTTCATTTGTTTACGATGCAACGTGTTGGTAACGGGATTATTGTGAAATGTTAATTTTCATGTGCTATTTCTATTGTGAGAAGAATTCCTGGCCGGTGGCTATCGGTGTTGCCTGGCTTGGTCCGCCCGAATCGAGATATAAAGCGAGCTCTGGCGCACGCGGGCTAGGGTCGGTCACTCTCCGCATCATACATAGAATGGGAGGCCGATTTGATGCGACAGGTTTGGCCTTGGCCTTGTAAGTTATTCCTGTTTTTGCAGAAATTCTACAACAGCTAGAAATGAGATTAGCAAGTGTCCCCTCTCGGTTGAATTCGGCGCTGCTACCTCGTCTGAACTCTTCCGGCTGTTCTGAAATAACCCAGTGGCCAGCTTCAATGTCGACTAGACGAAACTTGGGGAAGAATTGCCCCACTGCAGGAAGAACCTCATCAGGTACATATTTGCTCTTCGTGCCACGCACAAACAGAGCGGGTTTCTCAAATCGAACTTGGCTGGGATCTTTGAAGGGAAAATCTCCGAGGTGGTTCAGAGCAGCGCCTAAAGTGTCAAGTGGTATTCGGAACGTTTGAGTATTTTGGCCTGGTTGGCGATGCAGATTTCCGAGAAGGAACTGCCGAATTGGAAGAGACTGCAAGGGGAATAAGTCAGTATCATACACATGACGCCGGTATTCATGCTTCGACACAATACCTTCTCCACTTCTTGCAGTATTTTATCGGCTTCTGCTAATTTCGTGACATGAGATCGGTCGACTTTCTTCATCCCACGGATATAAGACGGGAAATCTGAGCTTAGAAGCGCGTCCACAGGCGCATTGTCGACAGCGACGATGTCGGCAATGCTTTCTGGTGATTTTAGAGCTAACGTCATAGCAGTCTTGGCCCCCCTGCTCACATAGACATTGAAGATAAGTCATTTGCCAAAGGTTTGACTTTAAGTGATGGCTTACATGGAATGTCCGATCAATGTGGTATTTTGAAGGCCATGGTGGCTGATAAAGCTGGAGACGTCTTCTGCCATGGATAAGTAGTCATGCTGCTTGTCATGGGGAGATTCACCATGGTTCCTCAAGTCCTATTTATGTCAATAGAAAGCAATTTTGTCGCTTGCAATGGATCGTACCAAGGCGTACACATATCTGCCCAAATCCCGTGCCAAAGCCCTACCGAGTCTCAGCATTATTCTCCACAGCGAAAAGTAATCGGCTGCTCACTTGCTCATGCCACGGTTGTTCTTCTTCGAGCCAAACAACCCGTGTAAAAAGAGGATCGGTGCATTATCTGGCGTTGTTCGGGGCTTTGGTGGTTCGTGAAGATCATAGGCCAAATTTAGACGAGCAGCAGTTTGGACACAACGCCATGCGTGCCAGGAAGAAGGCGCAGACAAAGTTCGTCGCGTAGTGGAGAGTAGCATGATGAGTCCTTATACGCCACCAATTGACCTAGTTATCTTCTGCAGTAGGCGCTGGTAATAAAAAATGCCAGATTTACTGGTGTGAAAATGCTCGAGAAAAAATACGCCCTTTTAGATCCATCAACTGCCCAATTGTAGTGGACCTGCCCATCTCCAGCTCATCAGCGACCTACCTAGGTACGTGCATTGGAGTGGGCAGAAAGGTGGGGCGCACAACTGTCCACTTCGCCGCATTGCTTGTGAGGTGTCCCCTCCTGAGCTTCGAGGCTAATCCAAACTTCCCTCAGGCACTTCACCAACTGCGAACAAACCCTCTTGCGCGCAAATCGGGAATATTGCAGGGAAAACACATCACTGCATTCGAATTGACAACGCCACATTACGTTCCGTATAGCGGAAGATGGAGTACGAGGCACTTAAGGAGCAATGGAGCGACGTGGAGGATCGTGACGGTGTTCGCCTGAGTTGGAACGTGTTCCCTAGCTCGCGCATGGTAGGTGTTGAAACAAATATACCAGGTACCGCGGCTGACTGTTAATAGGAAGCATCCCGACTCGTCGTGCCTATTGGCGCTCTTTACACCCCACTCAAGGAAAAGCTGGATACTCCGTTGTTGCAGTTCGAGCCAGTCACTTGCAAGCAGCCATGCCGCTCCGTGCTGAACCCGTTTTGGTATGAATGATATTTGCAGAATTCCAATAGCAGCATATTAGCTAACAACACGAATAGTCAGGTCGATGTCCGCGCTCGGGTCTGGATATGTCCCTTCTGCTTGTCCCGCAACTCGTTGCCCCCTCATTACAAAGACATTACGCAAAATGCCATTCCGCCCGAACTTCACCCTGCCAATACGACCATTGAATATCGTCTGTCGAGGCCAGCTCCAGCTCCTCCCATTTTCTTCTATGTTGTCGATTTGTGCCAAGAAGATGATAGTCTAGCTGCCCTGAAGGAATCTCTTGTCATGAGCCTGAGCTTACTTCCAGAGAATGCATTGGTTGGCCTTATTACATACGGCACGATGGTATGATCATGCGACTTTTTCGACGCCTGAGTGAGTTGCTAATTAATACTAGGCACAAGTTCATGAGATTGGTTACGAGGGCTGCGCAAAATCCTATGTTTTCCGAGGCAATAAGGACTACACTGCGAAGCAGGTCCAAGATATGCTTGGCCTGTCTTCTTCTACGGCGCGTCCGGGCATGCAACAGCAGCCCGGGCGACCCATGCCCATGGGGCCAGCATCCAGGTTCCTTATGCCGGTTCAGCAGGCTGAGTTTCAACTCACAAAAGCGTTAGAGGCACTTCAAAAAGATCCGTGGCCAACCGCAAATGATCGCCGCAACCTGCGTTGCACAGGTGTCGCCCTTAGTGTTGCGATCGGTCTTATGGAGTCATCATTCCAGAATGCAGGCGGGCGTATTATGCTTTTCGCTGGCGGCCCCGCAACTGAGGGCCCTGGAATGACTGTTGGTCCTGAGCTGAGAGAGCCAATGAGATCGCATCATGATATTGATCGCGATAATGTCAAGTACTACAAGAAAGCATTGAAGGTAATGTCTTCTTTGGGCTTGTATGATGATGTCGCTATGTCTAACGGATATATTTGTAGTTCTACGAGAATTTGGCAAAGCGAACAGCGCACAACGGGCACATTATCGACATTTTTGCCGGCTGCCTGGATCAAGTTGGACTCCTCGAAATGAAGGGCCTTTGCAACTCTACTGGCGGCCATATGATTTTGACAGACAGCTTTGCTTCGGCCATGTTCAAACAGTCTTTCATTCGCGTTTTCGAGAAGGACGGCGATGACAACCTTCTCATGGGCTTCAACGCCGTTCTTGAGGTCTTAACTACTAAGGAGCTAAAGGTTACTGGCCTCATTGGTCACGCGGTGTCTCTCAACAAGAAGTCAGTTTCTGTCGGTGAGACGGAATGTGGCATAGGCAATACTTGCTCTTGGAAAATGTGCGGCATAGACCCCAAAGCCAGCTACGGAATCTATTTCGAGGTTGCCAACCAAGGTCCTAGTCCTCATCAACAGGGGCCTCAAAAGGGTATGATGCAGTTTTTGACCTACTACCAGCATTCGTCTGGCCAGTTTCATCTTCGTGTCACCACTATCGCCCGCAATCTGAGTGGCCCAGCGGGCGATCCAGCCATTGCGCAATCATTTGATCAGGAAGCTGCGGCTGTGCTCATGAGCAGAATAGCTGTCTTCAAAGCCGAAGTTGACGATGGTCCCGATGTGCTTCGGTGGGTCGACAGGATGCTCATTCGACTTTGCTCCCGCTTTGCCGACTACAGAAAGGACGATCCGTCCTCCTTCAGGCTGGAAAAGAATTTCACTCTTTACCCCCAGTTCATGTTCCACCTACGCCGAAGCCCATTCTTACAAGTCTTCAATAACTCTCCTGACGAGACAGCATTCAACAGACATGTGCTGAATCACGAAGATGTCAGCAATTCACTCGTCATGATCCAACCGACACTTGATTCGTATACATTTGATCAAGAAGGTGGCCAACCGGTGCTCCTCGACTCTGCTTCGATTCAACCTACACACATTCTCCTTCTGGACACATTCTTCCATATCTTAATTTTCCATGGTGAGACAGTCGCGGAATGGCGTAAGGCGGGCTATCAGGATCAAGAGGGATACGAGAACTTCGCTGCTCTTTTGGAGCAACCGAAGGAGGACGCTAGGGTGAGTCTGATCTCCTTATAACCAAACCTTGTCCAATTGGCTAACTTGTACGCAGGATCTCATCACGGATAGATTCCCGCTGCCTCGATTTGTTGTTTGCGATGCCGGTGGCTCTCAAGCCCGTTTCTTGCTCTCCAAACTCAACCCCTCTACCACACACACCACTGGGCCATATGGTGGAGCCGCATCTGGCCAAACGATCTTCACAGACGACGTGTCCCTGCAAACATTTATGGATCACTTGATGAAGTAAGTCTCGACTGGAAAATTGCATTTTATGGATATGTCTAACTTCAATTTCTTTCTACCAGGCTTGCTGTCAGTGGTACTAACTAAATATCTGGATAATGTTGCTCTATTTAATTGTATCATTCTTCCGTGGAAGGCCAAGCAGAGAGCGAAACCCCTCACATAACAGACAGATTTAGGCAAAATTTTGGTCTCATCGAATTGATTCGTCAAAGAGAGAATTAGTTATTCAAATACAACAAAATTGTCAAACTTGCAGTTGAACTGACTGGACTCTTTTTGTTGCAATGCGAGCACAACGCCTGAACCTGCTAGGTGGGGCTAGTTTCTCACGGTTGATTATGTAATGCAGCGCAGAAATTACTCCACACAATTTCGCCCAGCGACAAACATTTGATTAGGGCAGACAGTGGGGGCACACATATTTTTCTCGCTAAGCCGCAGAGAATCCTATCTCTTCCAGCAACCATCCCCAACTTCACAACGGCAAGCAAACCACGAGCCTCTGCCATTCTAAACTACCGCGATAATGCGTACGTCGATCTCATACGCCAGCTTGAACGTGGCTGCTAATACAACCTCTTTTAGCTCCCAAGTTCGACCCCAATGAGGTGAAGGTTATGTATGTTCTTGGAACGAACATCCGTCTCTTTTCCAGTTGCTAACAGCGCGTAGCCACCTCCGTGCCACTGGCGGTGAGGTTGGTGCCTCTTCTGCCCTTGCGCCGAAGATTGGTCCTCTTGGTCTCTCTCCCAAGAAGGTCGGAGAAGACATTGCCAAGGCCACTGGCGACTGGGTAAGTCAAAAGATTGCTGCAGCTCTCAATTCCTTGTGGCATCTACTAACACATTTTGCAGAAAGGCTTGCGCGTGACTGTCAAGCTCACCATCCAGAACCGTCAGGCTGCCGTTTCCGTTGTGCCAACTGCTTCTTCCCTGATCATCCGCGCTCTTAAGGAGCCCCCTCGTGATCGTAAGAAGGAGAAGAACATTAAGCACAACAAGTCGGTCGCCCTCGACGAGATCATCGAGATTGCTCGCACCATGCGCTACAAGTCTTTCTCGAAGGACCTTAAGGGCACTGTCAAGGAGATTCTCGGCACTGCCTACAGTGTTGGCTGCCGTGTTGATGGCAAGCCTCCCAAGGTTATCACTGAGGCTATCGACAATGGCGAGATCGATAGTAAGTTACTCGAGTTCGGTGCTACTACAGGCATAAGCTGACAAAGGTTTTAGTTCCTGAGGAATAAATCGACTCGACAGCATAAAACGGGGCAAGGAGGCCATTCCGCGGGATGCAATCGACATTACGATACGATTTGAATGCGACCTCGATTTCATGTAGCTATGAATAAAACAACCTGATTGGCTGCACGACCAAGTTTGTCGCAGACGCTGTGACATGTTTACAACCCTCGGCTACACTCTGAAATTACCAACTGCTCGATGGTATATTTCAATTTTTGCCCGAGGTAGATTAAGCTTCTAGTTCCACTACTCACCGCGATACGCATTTGTTAAAATGGCTATAGCGGTCCATTGATCGGATCTACATCTGTCTCCCTTGGAGAAAGGCTTATTGTAAATGATACCTGCCACGTTAGATGCGTCGGTTAGCACAGTAGACTAAGAGCCAGAAATGTATGCTGCTACAGTAATTCTAGAGATAGTCCGCCTTCGCGTCTCTTCGAAATGAACCTGACGAGTCCTGTTTCGATACACAGTATATCTGATACCACAGCGTTGTCTTGAATACTGATGCTTCATTGGTGGACGACGGGGCCAAACGCGAATCCTGTTTTCTGCTAAAATACGCCGCTCGCTACATCGTACAGGGTACTTCTTCGCAGTGCGTTGTTCTGCGTAAGCTGTAGGTTTTGGTACATGGCTTCGCGCCACTTTTGTTAGGGCGGCACCTCCACCTAAACACGATGTTGGCTGCCAGCACCATTACACCATTCCGTCTCCGCCGTGGCGTATCCCTTCGTAGCACCACTCCACATTTGAAGCGAAGTCGCTGGACTGTTGACATCTGTGCCCGGCTTCTGGTACGAAGACAGATCGTCTCCGCGGCACTAATTTTCTGACAATAGATTCCTGGCGCCAAGAGCACAGGATCGGAGCGTTAGGCAGACGCTCTGCTGCTGCAATCTTCGTTCTCTGCCCGCATGACGCCGGTCGGCAGCGTTGGCCGCCATGGTATGACTGAAAGCAATGAGCGTTTGCAGTACGCCTGCCAATGTCTCTTGAAATTACATCGACGACGAACCTTCCATCTATTCGAATAATTCCGTGCCTAGCATTTGGGCATGCTGCCATTACTACAGACGCGCCGCCAGACGGTGCCGACCACGAACCTCGATCGTCTATCGAACCCGGTCAATGGACACCCAATACACGATACTCAGCTTCAACAAGAGACAACTCCATACCAACATCGATCATTCCCCATAAGAACGCTCCATCCACATGCACATCCCTCGGAGAATGTCTACTACGGCATGCATGCATCCCACAGGGCTCGGGAACATCAGCTACGAAGAAAGACCCCCAATGGAACGATTGACGCCGGCTACGATGGGTCCTCTGCGAAGTCGTCTACTGGTGAGCCGCCTTTAAAGCAGCTGGCCCTTCCAGGTCAAGCTGTCAGTGCGCTCGAATATCAGATGCTCGGTGCGCAATCTTATCACCAGAGCCATGTGATGGACAGCACAAACGCCAGTATACAAATGCCAACTGCGCCTTGGCAACCACCGGGTTATATTATAGGGCCTCTCCAAGCACACAATTTTCGACCATCGTCCCAAAACGCGGCTGTACCATTCGCTAGTGTCTATCAACCCGTCATTCGAGCCAACGAATACAATGTGCGGGCATTTTGTCCACCGCCGCCAACACTTGTCGGCGGACTGCCACTTGGTCAGCTCGGTTGGCATCAGGGTTCGTCGCTATGGGATTATCAATATCAATCAGCCCAGGATACTAGCGCAATTCCGCGCGGCGCCTATCCAGCTGCGCTTCACCCTGAGTATGCACCGACCCTAGTGGCAGCCAATACTCTTGCTCCGTCAAACCACGCCTTGGGCTACCCACCGCACGGCTCAAAACCTAAAGCACAGAGCAGTTACATATTGAATCATGACAACTACAATCATCATCCAGATTTCAAGGATAAGGCACTTTCTCAGGCGTATCGTTGCTATGCCGGTCTGGTGGGATATCTACAGGCAAATGCCAGGGCCAGTATGAGCAAAGACTCGGTTGGAACAGATCATGCGTCTCCGAAGCATTTGATATTCCCAAAACCGCCTAGACCAAGACGAGGGAATACGGGCCTCGGGAAACTCCCGCAGCATTCTATACCCCCAAATATTCAAACCTCAGGGAGGATTTTCCGATCTGCCAGTTTCAATTCAACTGGTGCACAAGGGCATCATTATACGCACGTTCCACAACCAAGTAGATACGCTATGGTTGTAGGAGTGGACCAGTTTCGAGCCCAACAAAGTGAAGCAAGTGGCCCTATACCAGTGTTGGAATCGTTTGATCTCACTGGCCAAAATGTGTCTCCTGTCAACGATGCTAGATCTTCTCTGGACATTCTCAAACATTTGTGTGAACAAAGTCAATGGACTTGGGTCGAAGGCATGCTTATTTTAGGCTGTCTACAATACGCTGTAGAGCAATACGCGGACGCCCTTCGGTGCTTCTCGAGGATCACAGCGCTGGATCCGAGGTATTTATTTCCATGCTCCTTACGATGTATTGTCTCGCGTACCTAACTGCAAATTCTAGCCACGTAGAAGCCATCGCAAATATGGCTGCTTCGCTCTATTGCTTGGGTCGACATGACGACGCGGAACACAACTGGATTCGGGTTATACAACAGCGGCCAAGCTACCTTGAAGCTGTTGAACACTTGGTTGGCCTTCTGTACAAAAAACGCAGCAAGGAAGCCATCGACATTGTCTGCTATGTGCAAAAGGCACTGGCCGCTGTAGGTCAGTCGGGACAAGCAACTGCTGGCACTCGCGTTGACAGCTCGACTGGTCACATACATAATTCTCAAATCGCTGGTCAGAAGTCAATGAATTCACAGCAAGCGTTCGACTTTTCGTCTGGGGGTTATGCCTCTAGTGGATACAATCTTCCTGGTAGCGAGAATGGTCGCATTCTTGCTCTGATACACGCCAAGGGCACTATGCTTTATGGGTTAAAAGATGTGGACGGAGCTGCTCAAGCTTTTGAAGAGGCAGTATTGATCAGTGTCGGGCGACATATCAATGGTATTCGCGAGCTCGTTCGCGGTATCCAGGACTCGCTGTCCAGAGTGGCGTCTCCCGCGAGAGGCACACAGCCCTTGTTGCTTACTCCCGACAAGGCACGCCATGCCGCTCGCCTCCTATTTGGAGGCGAGGGCGAGCTTCCTGGGCTACGATGGGTGAATGATTTCACTCCCCGGAGGGCTGCCGTTCAAACCACAAGTAATTCATTGCTATCCCTGGCAAAAATCTTCCAAGACTCTATGGCAAGCGGTGCATCTGGTTCAACGCTAGCACGACCATCATCTGGTGTGGGTGACATACTATCGCTCTATTACCTCTCCTTATCGTTGCAGGAGAGCCCATCAACTGCCAACAACGTGGGTATTCTGCTTGCTGGCATACCTCAGGCGACCTCGGACCAAGATAATACTCCATCTCATATTCAACCAAGCATCCCGGGCGTGCTTCCCGGAAGCGGTTTATCTCTTGCTCTTGCATACTACAATTATGGCCTTCGACTAGATCCAAAGCATGTTCATCTTCATACCAATCTTGGCAGCTTACTCAAAGACGTTGGGCAATTAGATCTCGCTATTCAAATGTATGAGCGTGCTGTCGCGTGCGACGGAACATTCGATATTGCATTGACGAATCTAGCCAACGCTGTCAAGGATAAAGGCCGAATAAGTGAGGCCATCGGCTACTACCGCCGGGCTGTCGCGGCGAACCCAGGTTTTGCCGAAGCAGTTTGCGGACTCTTCACGGCCTTGAATTCAGTCTGCGACTGGAAGGGTCGTGGTGGTATTTATCTCTATCTGGGAAAATACGACAGGTGGCATGTTGATGAAGGGGGCCGGTTGCTTGATGCAGAGACTACCAAGTCGGCATCGGGGCTCAGTAAGCGGGTAACGGAAATTGTTCGTCAACAGCTTGAGGATGCCTCACAGTGGGGTCGAACCATCGTCGATAAACCCCTGATTCAGCTTTTGGCCCAGAACCTTGCACATCTCATACAAGACTCTTCGTTTGATCTGGAGGAAAACTTGCAAGAATGGATCGGTTCCCGCTGGGCTGGCTCCCGGCTAGTCCGGCTTCTTGAAAGGGCTGCAAAAGTCTTACTTCGAAACTGGTATCTAGACCTACACAGTCTGCCCAGAAAGATGAATCTGCCCTATATTCGACCGCGACTGCCGCAATCTCTTAGTGTGCCTTCGGCACCGACTGTTCTCCCGTTCCACACGTTCACCTCGCCATTGACAGCGAAAGAAGTCAGGATCATTTCACAGCGCAACGCGATGCGAATATCATGCGCCGCTCTGAGAGCACCGTGGCTTCCCGAGACAATTTTGCCTCCGCCGGCGCCACCAAGCCCTCATCTCAACGTTGGATACGTCTCCTCTGATTTCAATAACCACCCGTTGGCCCACCTGTCAGTATAGTTTGTCACACTGACATGATTCAGAAGCTAACATCCCATATACTAGTATGCAATCAGTCTTTGGCTTTCACAATAAAGGGCGAATACGAGCATTCTGCTATGCAACTACCCCAAGCGACAAGTCTAGCTATCGCGAGCAGATTGAGAAAGAGGCTCCTGTGTTCAGGGATGTTAGCAGCTGGACGCCAGAGCGCTTGATAAAACAGATCAGCGACGATAGCATCCACATCCTTGTGAACTTGAATGGGTACACTCGCGGTGCTAGGAATGAGATATTTGCTGCACGGCCAGCTCCGATCCAAATGTCCTTTATGGGCTTTGCGGGAACGCTTGGGGCGGAATGGTGTGATTACATTCTCGCTGATACTACTGCCATACCACCGAGTACATTACGCCCGTGGCGCCATAATCGAACACTGGAGGACGTTTTCCATGATCAGTCTGAGGCTGACTCTGGGGAGTGGATGTACACAGAGAACATTATTTTCTGCCGTGATACATTCTTTTGTTGTGATCATGCTCAGTCGTCTTCTCCCAGCGAGAGGAATATGACGTGGGCGGATGAACAAAATCGGCGCTTGGCCATGCGGAAAGAACTATTTCCTCACCTGCCTGAGGACACGGTCATACTGGCAAATTTTAACCAGTTATACAAGGTAGGATGCCGAACTCCGGTTTAAGTGACCACGGAGTATTTGGATATCTGTGCTAACCACTTGGCTACATAGATTGACCCGAGCACGTTTAGATCATGGCTCAGAATCTTAGCTCAGGTGCCGAAGGCAATTCTCTGGCTCTTGCGCTTCCCAGAGGCTGGCGAGGCAAATCTGCGGCAGACGGCAGAGTTATGGGCAGGCCCCGAAGTTGCAAGCCGCCTGATATTCACCGACGTTGCTCAAAAAAATCAACATATATCGCGCGCGCGCGTATGTGACTTGTTCCTCGATACCCCAGAGTGCAATGCCCACACTACGGCAGCGGATGTGCTGTGGTCCAGTACGCCACTGCTTACCTACCCTCGTTACCCGTACAAGATGTGCTCTCGGATGGCTGCTTCCATTTTGCGAGGCGCGCTGCCGAAATCTATCGAGGGCCGATGCGTGGCTGATCAGCTCATCACCGCATCTGAGGAGGACTACGAGAAATCGGCTATCGAACTCGCTGTTGGCCTATTGTACAGTCGTACTGTCGCTGGCAAGGTGGAGGCTAGTGGTAGATTGGCAGAGATGCGTAAACTCTTGTGGCACAACAAGTGGACGTGTGGACTGTTCGATACTCGCCGTTGGGTTCGAGACGTCGAGTCTGCGTATGAGGAGGCCTGGAGGCGCTGGGAGAGTGGTGAAGGAGGCGATATTTATTTGTAACGAGCTTTTTTTTTTCTGATCCCTTTTCTTGTCGTTCTTGTACAGCGGGCATTACCCTGGAGCATACGGCAAATGATGATGATATCTCAGCGAGTAGTTAGGTCAAAATTAACACCATCTTCCTTCAATTCATGTCCGCTGTCTGGCCCATCACCCAGCCATGCGTGATGTCGTGAGGCTTGGTGGCCGTGACTAGACCGTCAGGAAAGCCGTGACTAGAACGGCAGGAAGTTTGCGGGAGCAGGCCCTCACTCGCCGAGCATTGCACATATTGACAACTCTGTTTTCACGATGAACTACCCAGTACAACAAAACTTCGCGGTCGGCGCCGCCACAAAAGCCAAAATGTTCCCATCCTTACACGTACACCATGTCCCGATGGGCAAGAAGTCCACGGTGGTACCAACAGATGAATCATCATGCAAATGGTGGCGGGAACTCGCCCAGGCTAGCTTCAAGGGAAACTATAATAACGAGCCTAGACATCTACAGAACGTGATATGATGATATCGCGAGCTAGCGACTGCCGGTGATGTCCTAAACGCGTTCATGAATCATTACGCACGTTGTAAGGAACCGCCAGAGCAGCGCGAATTCTGCAAACTCGTGTCATTCCGCATACCTGGACGGTCAATGCCACGGCCGCAAGAGGAAATCAGCACTACGTCAATTTTCACAGATAAGAGAGATTGTAGATTCCTCAGATGCTGCTGAATTCATGTGCGGTTGACCCATGCTGGTGAATACTTCCCGTGGTCACGCTGAGCTCGAACCCTTGCCTGGATGGTATTTTGGCCCGTTTCAAATTTCCTGCCCCCCTTCTGCCGGGGGGTGGACAAGCAGAAGCACACCCCGCCCCACTCCCTCGCGCTGTCCGCTCCGCCCTCGAGCTGCACACCCTCGCGCCGCACGCCTTTCCGCACACCTCTCCTACCCACCCTGCCTTCCAAATCTTCTCCTCTAAAGGAGTGGGGGCAGGAATCCACTCCCTGTTCGCTGTACGTCCGATGGCAGCAGATCCCCCAAAGCCTCTACATGGGCCGAACTGCTATTTGTTCCCCCCATGCCGCACTCCTACGCCCGTCAACAACGCCCATTTCTGAACATCATCACTACACCTTCGTGGCAACGCCTTCTTAAGAAAAAAAAAACCCCACCAAAATCCACAGCGTTTATTCCACCAGCATATAAGACTATCCTAGTACCTGTTATTGGCAGGCTTCAGACGCTCGCCTACCGTCTCCAACAGCATCAACGCACACAACCGCTCCAATGGAAGACGATACTTCTATGGCTCACCGACGAGGCCCGTGGTCTCAACAGGAAGACGGCTTCCTCATGCAACTAGTTCAAACACATGGACCTCTCAACTGGGTTCGTATCGCAACGACTCTGGGCTCAAGAACACCAAAGCAATGCCGTGAACGCTACCATCAAAACCTGAAGCCGTCTTTGAACCATGAGCCCATCACTCCGGAAGAAGGGGCTCAAATCGAAAGACTGGTTGGGGAGATTGGCAAGAGGTGGGCTGAGATCGCTCGCCGACTACACGGTCGCAGTGACAATGCCGTCAAGAACTGGTGGAACGGCAGCCAGAATCGCCGCAAGCGATTCGACCGCCGCCGCAATGCCAACGCCGTCAGTGGTGAAGAGTATTACCACCGATCAGCTTCAATGAGCGGTGCACAACTTGGACTGCCACCACCCAATACTATGCAATCCCCCATGGAGCACCACCGCCAGCAAGGTCCTTGGTCAGAGGCTCCTCTGCCTTCACCTTGCTCCTCCGAGTCGCCCGACACCGAGGCGTATCATTACACAACATCACCTGGCCGCACTGCCATCCTACCACGCCAGCAACCTCTCGAGTTACCTCCTCTGAGAACACTGCCGCATGGCCATCATGCAGGGCCAGCTTCCAGCGCTGCTCTGCCCAGCCTGAGCTCTCTTGCCCACCAGGGCAGTCACAATGACGCGTACAAACGTCAACACTTGCTCACGGCACCCAACTCACCGATTCAACAGCAGCAGACTGCTGGCAAGCCCAGAGACTCTAGGATGAATCTTTCTTCTCTATTGGATTGAACGACACGCCAGTTGTTGGGAGGAAATAACATGACCATGTTATGAGACAGCGCCTCAGGCGAGCCACTGTTGCAACGCCAGGTTAGGCCGCGCAGGCTTCAACATTATGGGAAGAAGCGCGATGCTCGCAGTGGTACACCAAACCGAAAGCATTACGAAGGGCCTCGAGACTCGAATCCCATCAGTACGTTTTTGAGGGCATCAATGTGATGCCTGGTTGACTTTTTATTTGGGAAGGAGAGGCGCAAGGTTTACTATATTTGGGAGCGTGCTTTTTCAGAGCGATTGATTTCTCCTTGTTTTTAATCCAATGGTCGAGCCATGTCGCAGACCTTGTAATGTATGTATGTGTATAGCTTGGAGCGTTATGAACAAACTGCACAGGATTTCAGTTGAATCCTTGGGAAGCAGGCAGATAGAGAAGAAGACGAGGGCTTACAGCACGTCTACCAATGAAGACAAATATTTGATACCCATGTGCGAGAGCCCAGAATGAGCGTTGTTGATACTTTTCCAATGACGACGAGAATGAGAGTCGAGTACCCAGTGGCGCTGCATGGTGAATCATGGAGAGCAAAAGCAATACTGCGTGCGGGTCCAGCCGCAAAGTGGCCAGCTTAGGTGGCGGCCGCCAGCGCCTGCCTGGTGTTGTTTGGCTCTGCTCTAATTAGCTTTTATTTATTTTCTTTTCTCTTTACCTAAAGTTCCCCAGGCTGTGTGGCAGGCACGCCAGGCACCGAAAGAATGGCGACCGTATTTACTGTGGTTGGTATCGATGGGTTAGGCTGACGAGCAAGCATACTCTGCTGAACAGCCACTGGCCTGCTTGTACGTTGGAATAACTTTGGGACTACAGATGTAGAGGCCAGTCGATGCTCCACAAGCACCATGCTAACTACAGTAGCTATCAGCTACCAGCTACGGAATACAGCAAGTAGAATTGGCTCTTGAGAATATGCGTGACAGGGTGCGCGCCACAGCCCGCCCATCAACGCCCTACCCTTTTGGGTGAACGGCTTGGGCAGGACAAAGTATTTGGAATGCTTTTCAGTCGGCGCCACAAGGTTGGGGCCGGATGCAGGCGCGGGATCGACAACTGGGCTCCGACCCTGCCTGGGCGCCACAGGCCAAAGAGAGCGACCAGGTAGTCCTTGGCTCAGTGGCCCATGGACACAAGACACGAGGCTGTCGACAAGAGAGAAGAGATGAGCAGGTATAGAGGTTGACTATCGTCATTGAGCACACTTCTCCCTCCTTCGCTTTCTGTTGCTCTGATTTGAGTCTTGGGGCTGTGAAATGAGAGAGTGTGTGAGGAGTTGCCCACTACTCGTTCGTTAATTTGCCTGTCAACCAGCCTGTTCAGGGCCCCTGTGCATGTACCAGACGGTGACTAGGTACAAATCCGGCGCTGCTGAATTGCGGAGAGAAGGGGGTAATAATTCCGCGTCGGTACCTTTGCGCTACCGAGAAACTTCGGCTTTCACAACAGCAGCACCAGACGAATTGAATTATGACCGACAAAAGTGTGGCAGATGAATCTAGATTTGTGGTCTGACAACCCACCCACCACCGAGCCTGGCGCTTGGCCCTGGTCGCACCGTTGAAGTCCGATAGGGATCGGATGTTCTGGATTTCTGACGAGTCGTGCAGTGTCTGGACCTGGCCGTCAAATGACGGGCCTGACACACACCTGTGCACAGCGCACCATCCTCCAGCTGTACAGGCTTCCGGCTTTCGAGTTTACTGGTTCGATCGTTCGGCTGCAGCAGTGCACTCGACTGGCAGCTGCTGCCATTAAACTAACGCATTTTTAAAGTAGATTAGATGATGGATGTAGCCACAGGCGTGGTCGTAAAGGGAACCAGTCGCAATACAGCGGACGGAATACTCCGAGCCACCATTTATTCCGTCAGTCGTGAGTAGACTCGAGCTACGCACGCTCAGGCATTGCTGAAAACCACCACTCACTAGCTTGGTACTTGCTCAGATGTGTAGCATGAACCTGGAGGGAAAGGAAGGCTTTTCTCGTGATGTCACACTGATTCTGGCACTGGCTGGAGTTGCGCCCTTTTACAATATCAAGCCAAACGAAAATAGGCAACGAGCGCCTTGTGGAGGCCAATAAGTTTCTCGCAATTGATCGACACAATTCACGGTCGACAGGCTGTGTCGTCAAAGGAGAACACAGGTCTACTGGTAGGGAGGGGCGGTATGGTGAGCCGGAGAGGGTGGCACACAAGATGCAACGGTCCTTGTGCAACGAAAGCCTCTTCTGCCCCCACCAACCGATTTTGCCAAAAGAGTGATTCGTGATCCAAGTATAGACGGGACTTCATTAAAACGACTATGAAAAAAAAAAAGCGGGAAATAACATTTCAGAAACAGAGTGTTACGACCCTGTCTCTGCCCATGTGGGCTGCGCCATCTCGCACAAGGGGGATTAGTCGCAGCCCGCTGAATTACGCCTGCCTAAGCTGATGGGCCACAAGTCATGATTTGGGCTAGCTAATACGCTGGTTTGCATATTAGTACGGCGTATGTATGTATGTATGCGCTGTCTGGCGCGTGCCTGGAACGGAAAACAGTCAAGGTTGTCCAAGGTTGGTTGTCGCCGCCTCCGCTTGAGCTGGCCACAATCCGGCGGTCCTCCGTACTGCAAGAGTAACTTGCTAGCCCAATAAACAGCGGCTTGTCCTCTATCATCATCCTGCCCCTGTGAGGCATAGCCTGTCATCACTCGTACGGCAACAACACCATCCAGTCAGTACTTTTGACATTTCAGCCTCCTGCGGGCCAGGTTGCAGCGCATCATGCTGCCAGTACTGTGTACAAGTCCAGTCTGGCCCGGCGGCACGGGCTCCATGGTGGAAGGGCTGTGGTGGTGCCCGCTGGCTGGCGCGCCCGTTGAATATCGGCGGCCGACGGACAGGGGTGAAGGGGGGATGTGATCAATTGCTCGGTAGTGCAAAACGGCGAGAGCAACAGCCGCTAACACCCAATTAGGCAGTATCTGGAGAAATAAAGAGGGTCTTACTTTTTGCCACCTGTGTGATCGTTTGGCCCCCATCCGCTGCAACGCCCAGCTGAACTGGGCAAAAGTAAGCGCTGCAAGGAACCACCGTTGCGCGCCGCTGAATTTCGGTCCCAGCTGCCCGGAACTCCCCATTGGCGGCCGCAGAAACACAACGGTCTCCCAGAAAGTCAAACCTTTTTTCCCTTCCAAGTATTCTTTTTCATTTTATTTTGTGAGGGTCCCTCTGGCTCCGCTTCACTCCGCAGCCTAGCATTGCCAGCCAGCCGCAACCGTGTTTTCCTCAGGCGAAGCCGTTGCTGGCTGAATCGCGGTATTTCGCGAAGCGTCTTTCCCATATTTTACGTTATGGTTTATGCATGCATTCCAAGCTCTCATCGACAACGACGAGTTTGTTCCTCATCCCGCCTGCGCCTGTCAAACACAACTGTTTCTTTGCCGCTATTCTGCATGCGCACACATACATACATGCATGCCTGTCTGCCAGCCCACCAGCCCGCCTATGCATTACACATACATGCACAGTCACACTTGCCTGGCTGCACGGCGCACGATGATGAAGACGTTTGGATCAATAATCGTGCATGGCCTGGCACCAACCCTTGCTAGGTGATTTATGACAGGACTGACTCTTGTGCATGCCCGCTAGCAGGACGGTTCTCGCATTGCTTCCACGCCCCGAGGGAACGGTCTTGGATCCGCTCAGCAATGAGATAGGTGGTGTGTGTATTGTAATGTGGAACCTCACCGTTGGCGTTTGCCAACTTTGGCTAGTCGAGTGCCTGCATCAGTAATCGGAATTGCGAGTCGGCTTTGTAGCCGGCTCATCATTGGCTCGGCCTACGACGCCTCGTACCACTTTGGAACAAGCCTCCCCGGCCAGGCCAGGGCGTTGGGAAGAAAACCGTTGCGGGAGGCCCAATGTGCAGTTAATACGGATATGTTGGGACGGAAGAACATTAGGGAAGGGGCCACTACACCAGCCAGCACTCCGTACCAATATGTGGCTCACGTGTAATAATGCCGTGCCGTCTGCATGGTACGTGTGGGGAAGAATACACTCGCCTTGCCGAGTTCGTCGTCGAATGCATCGTGTTGTCGTTTGAGTCGCCTGCCTGCCTGACTGCCTGCTGCCTGACTGCCTGAATGCCTGACTGCTCACTTGACAGGCGCACATTGATTGCGGCTGCGCCATCGTCATCGTCTAATTCTGTCTCATCTCCGGCTACCGTTTTAATCTCAGCGGAGCGTTCATGACATCTCATGGCCATTCTTCGGTCCATTCTCCTTGGCCACTTCGCAGAGCCTCCCGCCGCTGGCCTGAACTAGGCGCCGAGCAACATTAAACCCCCTTGTTGGCTGTAATACCAGGGTGCCTTTTCTGGTGATTAGTGATAAGGGCGACACCGGCAATGGGGCTACGTTGAAAGTGGGCCAGCCACACTCCGACGACCGCTAAAACGGTCATCCCAGGGCGGCCGAGGGGAGGGTGACTGTGGAAAACCGTGATGAGGCAATGAGGGTGGTGGGAAGACGTGTGTCTACCAGGGTGCCTTCCTTGGCCACTAGGACCCGCCATTTGTCTTGTTTTTTTTTCTTGTTTTTTTTTTTNAGTTTATACTTCTCCTTGTTTTCAAGACCAGCGGCCCACCTGTGGCCCTACAGCGACCGTTCCGCGGCGTTTCTGTGGCTCTTGTCAGACGCAGCACCGTTGGCGTGTGGCGTTCCGGAGTGCGACTCCCGACCGACAATTTTCGGGCATCGGTCAGAGTACACTGAGAGAACCCGCTCCGCCAGCCCCTCGCACACCAAAACTGGTCGCCGCTGAGGTCACCGTACATGCCTATCTATGCTCACCCCTCCGCGCCACTCACACAAGATG
>JANAKD010000379.1:0-20916 GCA_027627215.1 Lecanicillium saksenae | reverse complement strand
AGCGACGAGACGGCGGGCGAGACTCTGGCGCCGCGGAGCAGCTGGGAGCTGGCTCTACAGAGCGAGTTTCTCAACATGGCGTTGGTGAAAAGCCTCGCGAAGCTNCAGGAGACTGTTTTTTTATGGGGATCGAACAATGACAAGGGAGGAACAAAGTATCAAAGACGGCCGACGAGACGCATCCCAATCTCGCGATCGTAGGATCAGGAAAAAAGAATGGCGGAGTAAGTCTTTGAAGACGGGAAAGCTAGGAAGCACAGGGATGAAGAATGAAGCAAGAAATAGCCTCTAGCAGCGGCCAAGCTGGAGGTTTCGACGGGTGTGGATTTGGGGCTCCACGAAAAGCATGACGGTGCACGGGAGTCACCTTGCCCATTTGGTGCGCAAGTGCGGTTCGCTGGGCGTTTTGGTGGCACTGTGGCACTGCACCAAGTCTCGGACGCGCCGGCTAGTCAGGCCCTGCCACGGCAGCAGGCATGTCTGAAGTCTCCAAAAGGCTCCTCCAATGGGCTCCAATGGGCTCCAATGGGCATGGGCTCCAGTAGCCGACTCATTTTGGTTGTGGTGGGCAGCCTTCAGGGCAAATGCAGTCGCCGACTAATAATGCCCAATTAGCTGGCTACCTACCTAGGTACCTAATAACGACCATCCTCGAATTGAAGCTCTCCCCTGCGCCAGACAGTGCTCATTATAGCTAGCTTGCACTGTAGTCTACGTGTCATCTGCATCGTCCTGCACAGTGCAAAACGTCCGCCTTCAAATTTGTTTCATTCCGTCTGCCCCCTTCCCCTTTCCCCAAAAACCCACCTGTATTGCAGGCCTGGACCGACCGTTTTTCGCCCCAGTGTGCGCTGCAAGAGAGCTGCCCCAGGCAAAAAGGCAAGCAAAGCAAAGCTATTTTTTTTTTTTGCTGCCAAGCCAACCTGCCTGAGCCACACACCTTCGATGAGGCTGGTAGCACAACTTTCACGCAACTGGCGCGCCACACTCTCAAGTCCCACCTAATCTGTAGCTGCCATTCGCCCTCATCCCAGGCCAACACTTGTTTTAATACATATCCGTCATCACCGTGCATCGTTTGCCTCGACGCTAACACCTGTCACATTTTTACACCATCTTTTAATTCGGCGACTAGATCGCCACTCCTTCAGGCACCGCGCTGCATCTCACATTTGTCAGCGCTGCCCGCACCTAGAATACACGCCCTCACGAGACCTCAGCCCTCTTGCATGACCTCACATGCGCGCGCATGCTGCTTGACGTGAACCGGATTGAGTCATAACCGCTGCCAGGCACAGCCAGTGTCTGCTCGGGGCCGCCATGGCGACTCCAGCTGGTCGTACTCTATACAAGAAGAAAGAGGGTATCCTTACGATCACCTCAGATCTTCAAACGGTGACATGGACTCCCAACTCCGGTGGTCCTTCCACCGTGTCGCTGCCTGTGTCTAGGATCACCAGTAATTTGCGCCCAAAGAACAATAGATACGTCTCGTACAGATTTGCTGACCTAGGTGCCCAGACCTGCAACAGACGCCAGATGGAGCTCCCAAAGTCATGCTAAAGATCTTTGAGCAGGGTTCTAACGGTGCCGATGCTGTATCATATCTCTTTCACTTCAACACTGACGAGGCCAAAAAAGAGGCCACTTCCGTCAAAGATGTTCTCTCTCGATTACTTTCAGAAGCACGAAGTGGCGACCCGAATGTCCCCAAGCCCGCTGGCTCATCCACTCCCCAGGCCGCCTCTGGCACCGCTGGTGCCTCGGCAACAATGGCATTCGCAAGTGCTGTCAATACGCAACAGTCTTCATCCCGATGGTTTGATGACCAACAGCTAAAGAATGATATCGAGCTGCAACGATCACTCATGAAGAAAGACCTGAGCCTGAATGAAACGTATATGGATGCACTCTCTACAAAGCCTGATTCTATATCTGTCGCTGCGTTCAACTCGCAATTTTGGTCTACGAGAACAAATCTACTCCGAGCACATGCTATCGAGTCAAATCAGAAAAAGGGCCCTTACAACGTACTTTCGACCGTCAAGCCACGCACGGTGGATGGCGAAATGAAGCTCAACATCAGCGTCGAGCAAGTGCAGATGATTTTCGCTCAGCATCCACTTGTGAAGCGCATATATAACGAAAACGTCCCCAAGCTATCCGAAGCCGACTTTTGGTCGAGGTTCTTCCTCAGTCGTTTATCGAAGAAGCTAAGGGGAGAGCGCGTCACTGAAAATGACACCACTGACGCCATCTTCGACAAATACGACGTCAACGAGAACTTGCAGAATGTCCAGAGCAAAATCATGTCCCAGCAGGTTCCACACATCATCGACATTGAGGCCAACGAAGAAAACCAGGGAGGATTCAAAGGCGGCAATGCCAAGGACGTTGAAATGCGTCCTCGGGCAAATATTCCCATTGTACAGACATTGAACAGTCTCAGTGAAAAGATCATGGCCAATGTTGCGCCTTCGGATGCCCTTCATGATGATGGAGCTGAATATTATCGAGAGCTGGCGCTGCGGGACTTGCGTGGTGATGCTCAGGAGCATCGTATCATGCTTAATGTCAAGGAACAGAACAAGTTCTTTGCCAAGCAAGACTCTTCGCCGTCGAGCAACGTCAAGATATTTGCGAAGCAGAATCCTGCCAAAGTCTTGCTGAAAATGCAAGGAGTTTTCAGAGGCGTTTCCATTGATACCAACGCTGGCATGGACCTGCAAGCTGCCATCGACTTTGACGACGGCAGCGACAGCGAGGATGATGAATCCAAGAAGAAGCAGAGCAGCTCACGGCAAGCCATTGTGGGCGCTGAAAAGGACGTACTCAACGGCATCCTCCAGCAACGCTCCCAAAAGTACGGTAACGCCTCGGACGCGTCCACACCCATGGGCCTACCTGCGCAGCTTGTGGAACGCTGTACGCTCACGCACGCAACCACGGTGGAATTTCTGCACCAGTTCTGGGACGCCTTCCTGTCGGGCGACCCCGACCGCGCCGGCGAGCTGCAGTACCTCGCGGAGTCGCTCAAGCGCTCCACAAGCCGCATCCAGGTCGTCGCTGACGACGCCGACAAGGAGCGCGAGGAGATTATCCGCAAGACCAAGCAGGAGATTCGCGACCACTTCGAGAAGACGGGCAAAAAGATTCGCTGGAAGTCGGACATGGTCGGTGGCGGTCGCAGCGCCGTTCTTAAGATGATGCAACCGACGCTTGAGGCCCTTGAAAAGGCGCAGGCTGATTATTCACGAGCGCTGGCCGCAGAAGGCGTGCAGCTATCAACGGAAGCCTAAAATATTTGCAATGTACAAGTTGGGATAATTTACTACAGAATTACTCGTATTATTTAGACGATGTGTATTATTTTAAGAAGCTGAGAAGTAAAAAGCGATATCAAATCTATTTCATTTCATATACAATTAAAATTGGCCAGTTGTAGCCAAACACGTTCGACATCTATGATACTATTGTAACAAGCAACGAGACGCCGCTCGCCGCATGACCTTTCTTTATATCAATTTAGAAATACACAAAGGCGAGGCAAATCTTCGCCGTATCCTTTTCTTTTCTCCTTCAATGCAATGCATGTGTTTATGTACATTCCGGATTGTATCGTACTTTTGACCACCCATTTCTTCATCTGCGAATGCGAGCTTCATTCGCATCCGCAGCGAGCTTCTCATCCAAGATGCCAAAGCCCATCGACTTCTTCTTGGCGCGTCTGCGATTTCCGTACTCCTCGTCAAACTTGCGAATCATCTTGAGCGACATCATGTCCTCACTGATGCTCGCGGGGATCTGCTTCAGGGCTTGCTCAAAGTGTTCCTTGCGCAAGGTGCGCTTCTCGGGGTACTCAAACGGCTCGGGGCCCTCGTGCTTCATGGCCATTTCGTTCTCCTCCTCCACGGCCGCCATGGCGGCGGCAACGCAGACGTTCTTCAGATCCGAGCCCGAGTAGTACGGCGTGCGCTCGRCGTACTCGTCATCACTCTCGCCGTCAGGCACAAGCGCACCACCCTCTCGGGCTGGGGCTCCGCTTGATTCGACAGCTGTCTCATCAGCGACGAGGCTCTCCCTTCCTGACCCCATGACCCGAAGATACTCTTGCAGCTTGGGATCTGACTGGTCCAGGTCCTCCCGCTTCCTCTTCTTGGAGCCACTTTCTTCAGCAGCGACCGTGGGCTGCAACCCTCTGCTGCCCTTCTCCGGTGCGGCGGTTCGGGTGGCGACATTGGCCTTGGTCAAGGCAGGATCTGAGATCTTGCATTCCAGTTAGCACCAGGAGTCTTGCCCCTTGCCTCGGGATGTCCAGCAAACTTACTGCTCTTGCCGGCTCGACGGCAATCTTGGACATGCGAACGTAGGTCTTGTTGAAGTACTTGACTGCCTTGGCGGCGTCCTCCGGTGACTTGTAGCCTACATAGCCAATGCGGCGCTGTGCCATGAGCTTGACGTCTGTGACTTCGCGGTTTCCCGCTGAGAAGTGCTTCCGAAACTCAGCCTCAGTAAGGCTGGTCGGCAGACCCTTGACGAATATTCTTGAGGTTGCCATGATGGATAAAGGTTCAGGCACTAGGCCTCCGATGTTGATGTTCAGGGATCACACATCAGAATTTTCTTTGGTTGTGGTCAACCAAAAATTTTGCATGAAGAGATTGGAGGAAAAGGAACGGAAAAAAAATGTCGTCCAGGTCGGCCACAAGTGGAGCGCTGTTATCGATAGTGATTGGCTCGTGCGCGACGCGCCCAGCCTACCCTAGAGCGTAACTGGATATCGTGCGAGGGATCTGGGGAGTCTAAACATGTGAAGGTAATGACAGTTGGCATGATTAGCCCTCTCATGCTGTTATTCTGTTATTCTGTATTGCACTCGTGATGCGATGGGTATTTGGTGATATTGCTGCGGCCTCGAAATTGTCCGGGTTTGTTCTCCCTGCGTTGGACATTCGTGCTCTGAGATGGGTGGACGAGGCCGCATGATCGTCCCTAAACAACGAGCAAAATATGACCATAGATCGAGTGTAAGCAAGAATTTCAACGACAAGTCGGATATTTCGAGGCCATCATCATACTCACTTGATTCAGCGCAGCAATAGTTGTGTATAGTAAACGATCAAGCCCAGTCAGCGCCGCTCCTGCATTGGCTGAAGTAGTAATCATTTTTATGCCAATTGCAGAACAACGTTAATTTTCTTACAGAAAACTATACATTTCTGCCCTTTACGAGAAATATAATGGGAAAAACGAGTCGTTTATTTGACAATTCCAACCACGCCCCAGCAACTCTGTGCAGGCGCCTGCACGACAGGCACCCAGCGGCGCGGGTGAAACGCCATGCCCGCGGGCTCTACTTACATTTAATGAAATGAATCCAACTAGAACCTATTTTCCTCTATACAACAACCTATACTGTAAGATTTACTGCGTTTCGACCCGCAGACAGCGCGAAGTGCTTGCGCCACAGCCGCATCACAGGAGCTAGAGTTACGACAGAACCTAGGGCCGGTCGCTCTTATGGCAGCAGCTTCTATTCTCGAAAGATACGGCAATCTATATGCGGTATGTCTACAGTGTTGGAATCAAGAGAGATGAGTAGGCGTCTTAAACGGCAGATTGCGGTGAGGGAATTGACTTGGCCAGATGAGCGCGAGGTTGCTGTATGCCCCCGATGCCCGAACTGGTGATAATACCAGCTAGACAGACCTATTATCACACAGAAACTCAATTTAAAAATCGACGTGAGCTAGCTCGCTGGATCACCTGCAAGTACGTGCTGTCTTCTATAGCAGTCCGAATGCTGTCTTGCTCACCTCACGCATCTCAACCCCCACCGACATAATACGGCTCCCTCCGCCGAGTTTCGGTTACAGAATGGAAGTTAGACACCATAAACACTCAAAATTACATATCCATAGTTGTAAAAAGGCCAGGCCAAGCCCGCATGTATGAGCTGTCGTGTCTCCCCGCTGGTTCTATGTTTAGGGCACAACGGTCCTTACAGCACCACGCCCGACATAAACGTATCAAGACCAAAAATAACAGCACAGCCGCCTCAAACAATTGACCCTTGGAACAGAATCCACAGAACACGCCATTTAGACAGCCATCCCATATTGGTCAGCTGTGGACACCCCAATCTCCGTTCGCGTCTACAAGCAACGCTCGCCGGTCCAAAGGTCCAGCTTCAAACTCACCACCAAAACAGCCTTCCCAAAAATAAATCAAATACGAGCAAAGAGATACAGTACACACCCCCAGCTAGATGCATCCTTCCCCTGCCAACAAAACCCATTCCGTTGAAAAGAAAAATCGCGTGTTTCCTCGTTGGTTGCCCTTCACTACGCCCAGCGCCACAATCGACACGCCACGTCGCTAAAAATAAACCTCTGACGTTTCTTTCTCTTCTTCTTCCCCTGTTGAAATTAACGCACCCAATAATAGTACCTTTCAAATTCCAGTTTGACCGAAACAGGAAAAGAAGGCACAAAAGACTCCACGTTTCTTTTTTTTGGACAACCTCGTACGGTTTTATTTTGGTAGTTTTCACGGCCTTTGTTTAGGGTTTCTCTGGGGAATGCAATTCATGCTCCACGTTCCAGCGGCACGCGCGCGCGTCCAGCTGTCAACCACCAACGCACCCCCCTTCATCACACACGGCACAATACAATATATATATATTTTTGACACTGACTTGTTTTCTCCTCCTTGGAACCTCGTAATTACCGAAGAAAAAAAGAAGGAGAGGGGGCGTAGAAACAAATATTCTTCGTATTCTCGGGCAGATCCCGATTCAATCCATATATATTCAGCCGCGACAAGTATACAGACTGATCACACACGCCCCGTAGGTTTTATTTCTTTTACTTTTCCCAGTGTGTATTATTATCTGTGATATCTGCTTTTTCTTTACCCTTGTACACCTTGTTCCGCAAACAGAGATGCTTTTGTTTCCCTCTCTTTCATTAAAACGTGAAGTGTTAGGGGTGAACAAAGTTTGACAAACAAAAAGGTCAAAAAGACGCCGCGCTTAGTGTCCATTGGGGGGACAGTTGTAAAACTATCAGCCTCAAAAAGGGCCGTGCAGTCGCTTGGACAATACATAATCAAAACAATGGCTCGAATTCTAAAGCCCCCTTGGACATTTAGGAGGCATGCTCTGGATAGGTAGGCTCGAGAATTGCCCGAGGGTGGGAGCCTGTCACAAAATTCAAGGAGACGACACGAGTAACATGGATAGATGCTGAACAATTAATCCCTAACCTATTCATACTCATCTAAAACAGTGTTTGCACTGACCCAAACATCCGCCAAGTGATTCATTCTAACGCAGTCTAATAAAAACGAAGAAACAGAAAAAAACAACATCGCGTTGGTCAACAAAGTGACAAGGACCAACCAACAACGTATATACAATAACGTCATAACAATAAACATCTTTTTGCGCCGATACCCATAATGCTGAATGACAGGTTCGCAGGACCATCCAACTCGGAAAATAAAACATGAAACAAGCCTTCATTCTGTTCGCCTGGCAGCGACAATCCCAGTCAATAAGTATTTCGTTTCGCCTTTGTAATCGTTCGCCCAAATGAGACTTCCGTGCAGTATTACTTCTGCGAATGGCCTCGCCATGACATGGCTCAATTATCTCCTTCGTCAATGCTGTAAAAAAAAAAAACAAGGAACAATAAAAATCACGTCTCCCCAGGAGACGTTTCATATGCGATGGAGCAAGCCGGCATCCTTGAGATGAGATGCCGGTCTGCCATGCTCGGTTGCGCGTCGCAGTCGTATATCGGGGGGCGCGGCGCAGTGGAACAAATGTAGTAGAGTGGCTAAGCCGCGCCGTTTAAAAGAGAAGAAACGACGCAACAAAGACGGCAATAGTGTACAGAGAAGTGGCGCTGTATTCGAGCTCGAAAAAGGCAGCCTGCTGACCAAAGGCAATCTTCTTGCTCTTTCGCGTCGGGTGAGCGACGTCCGTCTTAGGGTCGCGAATGAGAAGATCCTCTCGGTCGGGCACGGTGGGAGGGTCAATAGCGTAGCCGATAGGAGTCCACATGGAGCTGCAGAGGAAGACAAAGGTCAGAGGAGGCCAGAAAGCGTGGGTGATGAGGCATCGCGCAATCGCCTTGAAGCTGTCAAACTCGGTAAAGCAGAGGAAGGTCGTCATGGTGGCTCCGACGAGGGTCAGGTAGACAAAGAGCAGATGGAAAATAGCCATGTAGTTGAAGCAGATGCCGAACAGGCGACGGCCCATACCCTTGCGCTGGACGGCATCGCGCTCGTTGAGCGCAGAG
Source organism: Lecanicillium saksenae (assembly GCA_027627215.1). NCBI lineage: Eukaryota > Fungi > Ascomycota > Sordariomycetes > Hypocreales > Cordycipitaceae > Corniculantispora > Corniculantispora saksenae. Next base: position 12,610 of record JANAKD010000379.1, on the reverse strand, counting down.
CCCAGCGAACCAGTTGGCTTGAATGCTTGAGTCTGACCGCCGAGCCACTTGGGAAGCATAAAGGAACGAACAATGCAGAGAGCAATGTACGGCGACATCCAGAGCTGGTAGCGAGAACCACGCTGTCCGGTGTGGTAACCGGCAGGCAGGAAGAGGGCAAACTCGCAGAGACGATTGGTGATGGTAGCGGCAAAACAGACGCGAATGAGCCAAACCAGCTGATCGTCACCAGCCTGATCGTTGTAAGCAACGAGGGGACGGCGCATGAGCAGAATGATGGGAATGGCAAAGATGGAAATGCTGAGCAGAATGGTGTAGAGACTGAGCGAGGCGTACATGAAGCCGGAGAAACGCTGGGCAAAGCTCATCTGCTTGACCTTGTCGCCGTAGAGACAGAACTTGAGCTTGAAAGCCGTGTCGACGGTACCAATGGCCCAACGGGTACGCTGCTTCAAGTGACCACCGAAATCCTCGGGAACCGTACCAAACTGAAGAGGCTCGTGAATGAAGGCCGTCTTCCAGCCCTTACCAAGGAGCAGAGTAGAAGTAGCGACATCTTCAGCGAGAGAGCCGAGGGGGAAGTTGCCAATCTGGTCGAGAGCCTCGCGACGAACAATGTAACCGGAACCAGTGCACCAGGCGACACCGAGAGCATCCTTGATGGGTTCAATGACGTGAACGAAAAAGTCGAGACTCTGAGCCAGGGGATCGGAAGCGGGGGTGTTGTAGAAGAGCTGAGGCGGGCAGGCGAGGGCCATCTTGTCGTCGATGAGCAGATGGGGCAGAATGGCACGGAGCCAATCACGCTCAGGAATCTACCGGCATTGGTTAGCATAAAACGGTCTACGAGTTGGGAAGCGAGCGGCCGAGCGCTTACCATATCAGCGTCCAGGGCAGCCATGTACTGGCCGGCACCACCGGGGAGGTTGTGGGTCATGTCGAGACCGTAGTTGAGGTTACCGGCCTTGAAGTGATGAGGAACGCCGGGAGTCTTGGTACGGGCCATGTAGTAGACGTTGCGATAGATGGAATCCAGAGCCTGGACGGCAACCTCGAGAGTGGCCGACTTGCCGTCGTCGAGAACAATGACGCGGAATCGATCGCGGGGGTAGTCAACGTCGCAGGCACCGCGGACGGTGTCGAGGACAACATCGTCATCTTCGCCGCAGCAGGTAATGAAAACATCGACAGTAGGCACGTCCTCAGCGACGAGGCGCAGCTTGGGGCGGTGGCGCTTCTTCATAGCCCACATGGTCCAGAGGTTGTGCATCAGACTGGGTATGGCGACGGCGAACTCGACGCCGATGAAGACCCAAGCCAGGACAAAGGTCTGGCGGTAGGCCTTTTGGGCGTCGATGACACAGTAGATTCGGTAGGCGAGATATGTGAGGTACATGACGGTGTTGAGCAGGGTGAGGAGGGGAACGGCGCGGAAGAGCAGGCGCTTCCAACCCTTCCAAGTGTCGGCATCGTCGCGGTCGTGAAGACGGGCAATGTAGCCTTCCTTGACCCAATCCTTGGCCATGATGGGCGGAGGGGCGTTGGGAAGAAGGGCGGCGAGGCTGACATTGCTTTGGTACTGCGGCAGCGAGTTAGTTTTGAGAGGAATTGGTGGAAGCCAAGACAGCCTGGGAGCAGAGAGCGCTCGGGGCGGATCGGGGCGGTAATTCTCACCATCGGGGTGTTGGACCACGAGTCCATGTTGTTCTTGGGCCGTGGGATACGGTCCATTGGGGTGGCTCGGCCGCTGACGAGAGTGGGCGAGGCCGAGCGCGACTGAATGGGCGTCTCGAAGGACTGCTGGCTGTAGCGGGAGATGTGCGTGGGACCCCAAGACGGCGACGGGGAGTGGTTGCCGTACTCCTCGAGGTAAGGCTGCTGAGGAGGACGAATGGGTCGTGAAAAGTCGGCTACGGGACGGCCGCGATAGTCATCGTAGGTGGACAGGTTGGAGTAGTTGGAGTGGTTGGAGTGGTGCAGCGGCGGAGGCGGAGGCTGAGCGTAGTCTGAGGGAGGAGAGTGACGATGGAAGACGTCGAGGTCGACGTTTTCCTCGCTCTCGGCTTGCTGATGGCGTCTCATTGCGGCGGGTGGAATGGCATTCGCTGCCATGCGTGCTCTATGGAAAACGAATGACGATGGAAAGACGGGCGGCGACGGGCAAGCAACAGGGCAGGCGAAACAGTGCGGCCCTCAGATACTGGGGCGTGTTTGAGTTGGAAATGCAACGGCGGACGGGTTCGGAACGACGGGACGGCGACAAGACCGGGATAAGCGATGAAGATGCGAAGAACAAACGAGGCACTGTATAAAAAAGACGAGGGGAAAGAAACGATGCCTGGGATGTTTTCGTCGCCGAGCCTGCAAGTAACAAAAAACAAGTCGTGTAGCGAATGTCGGCCAAGCTAAAGCAGCTGTGGGAAGAGAAGGGGGTGGGCTGCGAGACGCAGAGCGAGAGACGAGAGAGTCTGAGAGCAGCAGCTATTTTTCCTCTGGGGGCAGAGTGTAAGAGGATAAGAAAGGAAAGGAAAAAAAAGTGTGGTAGAGACGAAGAATGTCTGAGTTTGGCAACACACCAGAACAGAAGTCGAGCGAGCAAGGGGTGGTGGTTGCGGGACTAAGAACGATGCTAGCGCTGGTGGGAGAGAGACAGGCGTCTACAAAGCGGGCCGACTGGGGGTGGTGGTTGATGTTGGGCGTGGGCAGTGCGAGAAGGCAAATGAATAAAAATAAAATAAAATAAAAAAGAAGGGAATAAAAAAACAAAAAGGAAAAAAAAAGTCACTAGCTAGGCCCGTAACAAAGTGGGCAGCGGCATCTGTCAAAAGAGCCACAAGCACGGGTGAATGGCAAATGGTTGCATTCAAACGCGGCGTGATGCGATGCAGCTAGTGGGTTCGCCAGTTGAGGCCAGGCCGGGGCAGGGCTTTGCAGGACAGGGGTCAAGGTACCTGAGGGACTGGGAGCGCAGGTACCGAGCCACGGGCAGGTACATGCTTATCCTGCGGAAGGGTAGAGAATTATGAATTACAGAGGGTCGCTTTCGGCTTGCACGGAGCCGTGAACAGTCAGGCAAGTTTCCATGTATGATGCGACGAGGGTTGATTGATGACTGATGGTGATGTTGATGATTGCTGGCGGCCGCAGCAGACGAGCCAAGGTGCGACAATTGCCAGAATCACGCAGCTACCTACCTGGGCATCTCCGGTACGGAGTACACGCATCAGTACGTAGGTAGGTACGGGCACGGGCGAGAGAGTTACAGGAGGTTACATCTTGACACCCAGGCACACACAGCTTTGCGCAAGCAAATTTTCTGATTTGCCGCTTCCACCTTTACCGTTGCCTTGATCCTCACGTAGCAATAGGAATGAATCAGTTCCGGGTGGTACTGGTAGGCTGCCCATTGGCACCGAGAGTTCCTGACGCGTGTGTGGGAAAAAGGTACCTACTGGCAGGTACACGGAAAAAAGAGAGACAAAGGGAAAAAAAAAAAAAANAAAAAACTTGCCCGCGCTAGCCAATCGGCCCACGGCAATGCCGCAAGAGAAAAAAAAAGAGAGGAGCGCAAATACGGGCAGCTAAACCATTTAGGTACAAAAAATCACTCTCTTGTACCTATTTTCAGCACTCAAACAGCTGCTGCTTTGGCGGCGCTCGTGTAGGTACCCAGTGCGGTCGGTACGGGTGGGAGGGAGAGGGGAACACGCCCGCGGGAGGGGCCCAACGACTCATGCTGACTGACGGAGGAATAGCTGGTGTACGCAGGCCGGCCACTGCTCTCCCCCTGCTCGAGCAAACTCATGATGCCTGTCCCTATACGTACTTGCGATTACAGAGCGAGCCTGCCTGGCCCTGGCCTGCCAATGACGTGGTGGTCATATTTAGCACGTTGGAGCGGCGGCGGCGCAGCTGGCATTACGATGGGGCGCTGAGACCTTGGTGCAATGCTTTTCCTACTGGGCGAGGTACCGCCCCACCGAAGCAAGACTTTTTTTTTGTATTTATTTTTATTTATTTTATTTCTTGATGATGCGTTATTGCTCCAGTGGTGTGGCATCTGCTGGTTATCAGTCATCTGCTATCAGTGCTGTAACCTGGCTTTCGCCCGCAACCACCGAATCCAGCAGTCACCAGCGAAACGAACTAAAACGCTCATCTCAACATCCTAGAAACCCATGCAAAGCCAATCCCTTTCCCCGAGGCACCCAATTGGAAACATTTCTGGAAAACCAAACTGGTTCAAAACAACAAAAAGACGTGCCGATCCCCTAACAAAGAAACGGGACAAACCCAACACGCGTCGTTATTTTGTCGTATAAGTCCCATACGGAGCGTGCCTTGCGCTGCCGCCGTATGGAATCTGCATGGGGCAGAAGCGGCATTATTCTTAATCCTGTCACCTTTTCTTTCATTATTACCGAGCCTCAACCCTGTACCGTCCCGCCTGCGACGGGAAATCTTCATTCGTAGGGCCTCTTCTCATTTCCAGAAACGCGCTCCTTTGGCCTGGTCTCTTGTCTTGCGTCGTCCCGCATGAACCCGCAGCGCGTTGTTTTTTTCTTCTTCTTCCCAAGATTCCACAAAACATGTGCAATAATACTCTTTTTAACCTTTTTCTTCTCTTTCTTTCTGTGTTCATATTAACCGGAAACTCGGCGCGAGAAAGCGGGGATTCTACCACGCTTTGCCCCATCTCCATATCTCAATGTGTATCCATGATCAGAGTTCTAGGCTGCCTTGCTCATACGTTGGACAATTGTCCACACAAGTCTTTTGTCCCATTCATGTGGATGGAGCTTCTGGTTCTTCCAAGGAACTGGCATCATGAACCGCGGGCAAGCGAAAGAAAACAAAGGACAAGGAACGCGGGCGGGACAGGCACAAATGACAGGAGACTGACAGATGGCTTTGGCTCGCGGTGACTGATACTCATCTAAGAACAAGCAAACGTACGGTTCGCGGTGGTCTGATGCAGAGCTTCTGCCAAGGCATCTCCGAGTTGGCTGACCTTGGTTGTTCTTTTTTCTCTACTTTTTTTTAATATTTTCTTTTCATCACCTTGAGACGCAACATCACCAGCAAAAAAGGCGCCCGCCACCCTGCAGTCACAGTGGAGTGAGGCTCTCTACCGTCCCAGCTTACAGAGGCGTCCCCGCTGTAGAGTGTCTTGCAGTGGCTTGTCCGTGGGCTGCCAACGGCCTCACAATGACACGGCATGGCACGACGCAAAGTTCTGATTTCCCCTTGACCTCCTTGCATGCATCTCTTGTCCTTTTCTTTTTTTCCTTACTCCTCCCGTCACGCGTCGTCATTGTATTCCCTACTACGACAAGAACTTTCGGATGACGGGCAAGGCTACATACGTCTCTCCCCAACCTACGTATACGTGTTCCGCAACCGTCAGCGCAACAATACAATGTAACGAGCAAGCTTGAACGAGCCAGGGCTCTCTCTCGCCTGGCCCAGCAACAAAGCACTGCCCACAGCAACCATCTAAACTTAGTTGCTCACTACTGGCCAGGCTAAGGCTAGGTTCCGCCGCCACTGCTGCCTCGTATCGCGCAACATCTCCAAGGAGCAGCAGGGGCCCCCGTCAGTCAGTCAGCTACAAAGGTAAGCCCAGCTGGCTTGCGACTGGGGGCGACTGCGCAAAGAAAACCTTGCACGCCTCTCCACTGGTGAAACGACACGGCGGCGGGCGGGGAACCGCCCGACACTTCCTGCAGGCAATACCGAAAGAGGGACAGAGCAGGTTTGCAGGGCTCGCTATCTCTCTCTGCCTTTGCTTGGTGCTGGCCCGGACTTGTTTGCCTATGCGCTGGGAGGGTGGGATCTCACACTCCTGGTTAATCTGGCTGGCCCTATAACAGAGTTTCCAATGGTCTGCAAGAACCTCCCGGCGCCCGAGGCCAGGAGTAAATTAAGGAGAAGCCAGAGGGCCAAGGAGTTTTTGCTTGCTCCAAGATGGACCACAAGACATGGCACGCACCTTAGGTAGCCGCCGTCCCAAGCAAGCAATCAATCAACGACGTACTAAAAGTCCGATTGATAGGTACCTGGTAGAGCACCCGGCAGTAGGGCTTCCAAAAAGTTAGAAGCACTGCCCTGTGAGCCCATTTCCGGCGCTAAACCTTTTACAGCAGTACTTTTCTTTCCCGGCGAAGCGAAGAGCTGCTCAAGGGAGACCTGGAAGAAAAAAAANCTTCAGAGAGCTCAACCACACCAGCCCACACAGCCATGCCCGCTAGCTCTAGCTCGCCCAAACCTGGCTCACATCTTCACTTCGCGGCTCGGATGGATCGAATCAGCACTGCCCATGTGGGTGCCCATCGGTGGTCCACGGGCCAATTGGCCGGGCTCACTGGAAAGCCCACTACAGCAAAGCTTCTCTCATGTCTCGGACCAACTCGACCAGGTGCGCGTGTGTGTGTGAGTGTGTGGTACGTTGGTGGTGTGTGAGGCTCAAATTTAGGACCGGCGGGTTTTTTCTTTTCTTTTTATCCTTAAGCCTCTTCTGTAGGGTTATTAGTCTTATGGGGATGGGATGTCCATCGCCATTTCTTCTCCCATCTCGTCTTTCTTTTCCTTGCGACCTTGCCGCGTCCGGAGTTGCCTCTGCTGAGACCTCTGTGTCACGTCCCGTTCCCCGGTTTCACGTTCCCCATCTTCCAAAAAAGAAAATAACTCCAAAGCAGCTCGCAACATGGTAATTAATTAACCGAGCTTATATTCATTACAGGTTTTGCTGGGAATAGAAAAGTAAAGTAAATCACAAGGAGAAAAAGGGTATTGTTCGGTCGCGTCCATCTCCTATCCTGCGACTCGTTGGCATCAGCTACGCCAAGGAAACCTTGTTGGCAGCTAAAAGCGTGTCCCAGGATCGAGGGTCGACCACTTTCTCGTGCAACAATTTAAGCTGCTGCTGGGCTCCTTTTATTCCTTTCCGGTCCTACTCAAAACGTCTGTGGCATCGCATCGTGCCATGGCTTGCCCCCACACCCGGAAACGCAGGTACCAGCGCGGCCGCTGCGTGGGCTATGGTCAATTGCTTTTTCTCATTTGCTGAATAAAGCCGTGTCTCTTTGATTTGGAAGGCCAAAAAAACCGGGCGGTGCTTATTCTTGCTTGGATTGACTTTTTTCAGCCAACCTGAGAGACGGTTGGCGGATTTGCTCCTTGGTGCTGAATACGTTGTTTGACCATGATTGGATGCTGGGACGACATTTTTGAGCTCGGTCCTTTGGATCAGATTGCTGGCAAGGTATTACTCGCTGTTGTCTTTTTTNCTTGTTATTGTTCCCCACTCCACTGTATTATCGCCTTTCGGTGATCCTCCTTCTGACTCTCTCTCTGTCTCTACGAACAAAAGTCGCGCTACGACCAAGGCACGCGCAGACTCTAAATTCAATGTTGCTCAGGGGAACACCGCATCAAGCTGGAGCTAATCATGCTACCGGCAATCTGGAAAGCGAGAAATGCGTGCTCGATATCCGAATATTATGCGCATGACGCCCGTCTTGGTTAGTTGGTTGGACAACGAGGTGGCCTTGCACCTCATCGAGTAGCCGGTAAGAGCCTCATGCTTTGGAAGCTCTACTCGGCGGGCAATACTGCTTGTAGTTGTGTGATTATTATTTATCATGATTATCATGATTATTTTCTTGCTGGTTCTTCTTTCGGCCCACGTCCCGTCCCTCCCTCTTCTCAGATCAGCCCCTGTCGCCTCGCCTGTCAAGCTTGACCTGGCTCGCGAACCAGATAGGTCAAGTGCTGCAAGCCCACTGAAATCCACGGGAGCCACTGAAATCCAAACCAAAACTGACGAGTGGTGCCGTACCAGCAGCCTTTTGCTCTGGTTTGCGCCTTTGTCGCGGTGCGGCCACAACCACTGCCACCTCTGCCACAGGCTTGCCAGGCCGCTGTCGCGCTCCACTGGGCCTCCACTGCCACCAGCAGGGGGAGGGCTACCACCAGCTGGGGGAGGGCTGCTGCTGGCAGGAGGGTTACCACCAGCCGGTGGTGGGTTGCTGCTCTGCCCAGGAGGAGGCGGAGAGTTGGTTGTCACAGGAGGGGGAGGAGGCGTCGTGAGTGGTCACAGGAGGAGGTGCAGGCGTGCTGCTGCTCGAGGGAGGAGGAGGAACTGACGTGCTGCTGCTCGAGGAAGGAGGAGGAACTGGCGTGCTGCTGCTGCTCGGAGGAACAGGAGTACTGCTGCTCGGGGGAGGGGGAGGCGTGCTCGTCGTAACGGGAGGAGAAGGCGAAGAGGTAGTGACTGGCGGCGGGTTGCTGGTGGTCGTAGGTGTAGACACAGGAGAGCTGGTAGTGGTGGGCGTGGAGGCAGGAGTGGTGGTAGGACTGGACGACTGGCCGGGAAGATCACCGTGGCCGACACAGGCGCAGATGGACATGAGCTCGAGGTTCAGCTGGGTTACCTCGAATGCGTTACACAAGAAGCCGTCAAAGGCACAGTTGTCAGCCTTGACTTGGATCTGGGGAACGGACTTGCATCGGCAGGCCCAGTCGTTGATGTCCTGGCAGCCAACAGCAAGAGCAGCGCGATCAACGCAGGATTTCTAATCAGGTTCAAAAAAGGGTCAGAGGAGCTTCATCGTTCCACATTCAGCTTTGCGACTTACAGCGCAGGCGGGAATCTTGGTGGTGTCGCAGTTGGCGGCCTGGTTGCCAATGGCGGCTGTCGACAGAGGAGCGGCCGCCGAGGCGGAAGCAACAGCAACTGCTTGGACATTGGCAATGAGAGGAGCGAGAGCCGCAAGGCTCACGGCGTTGACAGCGCTCTTCATGATTGGGAGCGGAGAAATTGACGACAACGAAAGACTGTATTGAAGATATCCAAGTGGCTCTATCCAAGACAGAAAAGGAAAAAGAGAGACGGAATCGAAGCCATGGGTGGGAGTCTGTGGATTATATCTCAACAGCTGCTGGCCGGGGCGGCGGCATCGACCCGTGGTCACGGTAAGAACCCTTGTCGAGGATGTCTTCTTTCATAAGATTGCGCGGAATTCCCCCAAAGGGCTCCATATTCTCGCGCAAGGGCCCAGTCAATCCCAGACAAGGCGAAGAGGCCCAGAACGTCTTTGCTGGTGATCAGGCAGCTTTCGGGCACAGTCACAAAGGGCTCGTCTATGATTTCTGGGCATGAACCGGGGGTCCCTTGTCGAAGTGGAGGTTTGCCCTCGACGACTATTTGCTCCTGCGTCTTTTTCTATCCGAATATGGCTTAAGACCCTTCAGCGGAAGCCCACATGGTGAGCCTGCCTTTTTTTAAACCGGCTGAGGCTATGCGTTGACATGCGGCTGGAACCCACTTCTTCGCACCTCACGACTTGTTTCCTCGACAGTTTGATGGGAGCCTCGCCATAGTCAGCCTGCGCAGCCCAACCGAAACCAAGGATGAATTTCCATTCTGCCCCAAGCGGGTAAATTCAGTCTTGCCCCGGTATAGAGTGGAAGAGTCAATTGGACAGCGGTCGGGGGCATAATCGCGTTGCAGAGAAACACTTTGTTGTTCCTCAACTGCTAGCCATCTTTGAGCCGAGAATCTGTGATTGGGGAAATTGGCTGCGGTGAGCGCCTTTCGCAACTTATTACTCACTGGGGATAGTATTCGAGTTGCGATGTGATTGCCCTGCATGAGGTGACCCACGATACACTTACTGAGCCCAGCAGGGCTTATACTCGAGCAGGCTGCCGACCATGCATGCTTGCAGAATTGGCCAGAGCGGCAGGACCAAAAATCGGCTCAGGTGTCCCACTGCCACGGGCGTCATGAGTAATGCATATTCGTGGCTTGAGAAAACTGGTCCGCATGCTGTTGTTTTGATTTGCAAGACTTTGGCATTGACTGAGCACTTGGTTTGACGTTCTTGTGATCTGTACTCTGGCGGCTTTCAGCTTCCGACCGTGCCACTTCAGTGTCAATAGAGGAGATATTACAGCTCAACCAAACCCTTCGCTCCTACATGCTTGTTAGGGGTTGTGATTCAGCGCCCGGAAGGCGCTCTGCTTGTCACTAGCTGATAAGCAAACTTTGGAATTACCCCGTTGAGCTGGATTACCAGCACCTTTCCAACTTGGGCTTTTGAAAACTAGCGCAGCGGCACCCAATCTGCCATTGCCACGCTACAGCTCCGCGGAAGGACATTAAAGAAACCAGAGCACGCAAGCTAGTGTTGTCAGCTTTGTTGTCACGGCCCATGCTAGGCCCGCGATGTGGAGAGCTCTCTGCACAAGGCTGTCAGCGCCCATCCGGCTGTGGACAGGGGCGAACAAAGGGGCTACATATCGAATCGAGAAAAATGCTTCCGAAATAGTCGAATTAGAGTAGCACAAGATTCTGAAAGGGCACTTTGAAATGACCTGTTTTAATTTCCGTGCCGGTGGCCAACGATAGAGGTGCCTCGCTGCCGCCTCGCTCATGGCGTGTCAACTCGGCTACAGGGATTGATAGGGTCAACATGCAAGGCTCGTTCAGCCCTGCCGGGGTTATGCCACCCACGAATTATAAATCTCCATAATATAGCGCATTATGATTATGAATAATCGTCTCTATAAATATATGTACCCCTCATCCCCTGGTATTCACCATGAGGCTGAGGGAAATGGTGGCTACACTTCTGGCCTTCTTTCATTGCGGTGTGAAAAACAAACCGCCTATGCTATTGAGGATCTGGCTCCAGCTCTCAACAGAGAGTATCTAATACAAGTAACCTATTGGGATTGTGGACTTGGCCGTGTTCCTTTGTTTTGATGGACATTAGTATGGCAGGCATATGAACGGAGGTGTGTCTCGATCGCCCTTGCTCTATCCGGTTTGCGCTTTAAGAAACCCATGAGACAGTTCCATGTGCGGGTTCGTCATATCGGGGCAGTATTCACGGCCGCAGCTGAGCCGTCGACTTACATGGCGTTACCAACAAGAGCATGACATATTGCAGTCACGTCAACGCGGGGCAGAAATTGGGTTTGTAAGCCACCTTCAACGTCAACGCTTGTCCCTTCCATCATCAAATAGCACGCCCACTTTCATCAATAAGGCAACTACAACAGTCTCAAATACTGCCAACATGGCCAATTCAAGTATTTCACTCTCAAATGGCACTGCTAAACCGCTGCTTGATCACATCGTCATCCTTGTAGAGCACAACACGCTCACTGGCATAGACGAGCGTCTCCACGGGATGTTCACCGTAGCCCCGGGTGGCCGCCATGCTGATGGCCTGACTTGGAACCGTCTGATTCTTTTCGAAGATGGGGTGTACATTGAACTCATTGCATTTTTCGATACTGTTGACCCTGATGAGCGCAAGAAGCACCGCTGGGGTACCCTCCCTGAAGGCACCATCATCGACTGGGCGTGCTCGCTGCACGAAGAGAAAGACTTTGTATGCATTCAACGAGAAGTTTTAAAGGCGAAATCTGGATGGTTGTACAGTGATCCTGTACCGGGAGGCCGAGAGCGGCCTGATGGCACGGTGCTCGAATGGGCCATTGGCGCTGCGACAGCCGCAGATGGAACACCGGTGTTCCCAGGAACCCTACCATTCTGGTGCCTTGATAGGACACCGAGGAAGCTGCGCGTTCCATATGAAAGCTCCCCTGAGTTGACGAACCATCCGTCTGGTGCCAAAGGCGTCTCCCGTGTTGTGATTGAAACCCCTCAGGTTGATGTCTCTCATTTTCGAGACGTTTATAAAGCAATTTTTGAACCGGAAAGAAATGAATCTGGGGCTTCAAGCTGGCACTTTGATGTTCCATCTGAAGATCACGCTGGCAGGCATGAAATCTCTCTGTCAAGCCGCTCGGAAGGACAAGTTCTCAAACTCGCGCTGGTTGGCGGGCCTGACAGCCCATCTTTTGTCGAATTGCTACCAGGTCTCCTAGTCAAGCTAGATAGATGAAGCATTGATAAGAGAGGCATTTGGTTCATTCTGCACTGTAAGATGAGACGGTTGCGAGAAAACAAGGTCAAGTCGGCGACGATGCAGGGTAGCCAATTCAGATTCGACCCCTTTGCTTGATATATCGTTGATACAGGTTAGGCGCGAAAATGATATCAAATTTTGACCAGCATAGATGGTCGTTACTGATTAGAATTGAACTATCCTTCAACAAAAGTTTCCCTCCTCTAAATTCGTTAGACTTGGGCCTGCAGTTCCTGCGGCTGCGTTGCCAGCCTCGCTGTGCAATGGTAATGGCACCCCACTCTAGCCACGCGCACTGCTGGAACCGTCCTTCACCAACCTCAACCTCGCCAGACAAATCATCTCTCCGCGCCCAATCAGCCCAACGCCACGGCCGCAAGGCTCCAAACCACCCAGGCCCGAATCTATAGCGTGCGACCTTCCACCCGTTAGCTGCATGGCCGACAACGATGTTGAGAGCGTGAGCGCGCCCGACGACGCCTCGACCGTCGAGATTGAGATCCCCACCACCGCACCCAGCGGCGACGTCGAGATGGAAGGCACGGCCGCGGGCGACGAGACGCCGTACGAGAAGGGGCCCGTGGAGGACGCCGAGACATCTGTTATACAGGAGGACCCCGCCGCCGCGGCGCGGCCCAGCTTCATCGAGTACCTGGCGAGCCCGA
>JANAKD010000378.1:0-20966 GCA_027627215.1 Lecanicillium saksenae | reverse complement strand
CATGTGACGAGCGGTGCGGCCGACGGATTCGGACCAGCGCATGGTGGGCGGGTCGAGGAAGTCTGCCGCCATGCCAGCTGTGTGCGTAAGCAACATCCTGTTTCGCGGTGTAGTTTGTTAGATAGTGCTGGCCAGGATAACGCCTAGATATAGACCAACCGCAGTGTCACTGTCTCTGTGTTATCCTCCAGTATGGGACGCTTCTGATCTGTGAAGCCTCGCAAAATCTGTGCCCCGTATAGTTCTGGTACTCTGTTGCGGACGTCATCGTCTAAGTTGATGAGTCCCCGCTCAACCAGCTGCATCACGCATGTAGTGGTGATGAGCTTTGTCATTGACGCGATCCAAGTGAGCGTGCGCGTGCTGAACGCGGGAGAGTCATTCTCGAAGTCGCTCCGGCCGGCAGCGCCAGAATAGAGGATGCCTAGGTTGCAAACATTAACAAAGTAAGTCCATCCCGTGGTATGTTGCATCGCACCGTCCTTATTTCGGACCACGAAAGCAGCGCCTAAAAGCAAACCTCGCGTGTCCTCCGTATGCGCAGTATACCGACCCAGAATGTCGTCCAGAATATTCATGATGGTGGTGTTGGTGGTTTCGTACTATACGCAAGGCGTGCCTGTTAATGGGATAGAAAACAGGCTTGTCGGCAAGTGTCCCAGGATTAAATCTACCAGCAGTCAATTGTCTGATGGTGCCGAAGCTGCCATTTCCCCAAGCCACCGCCTAAATGGGGATATCGTATCTGAGGCTGAAGTCAGCTGTACAGTGTGACAAACGCCTCTGCCGTCAGACCGCAGGGCAACAGATAAGGTCATTGAAAGCAATTCTAGCAATCAATGCAGGCGTAATAGGGTACATGTAGCCTTTCAGGCCACCAACAAGCCGTTTATTACAACGCCCTTCTGCCTCAAATAACCTATTCGCGAGTCTAGTTATGTTACATGTATGCTGCCAATACTGACGGCAGTCACGTGCATTTCGCCGCCTTTATATAGATTCGCTAGCTAGTACAGGGAGACCGGGAGAATAAACTAATTCATTACCATTATCTGCATACGTGACAGTAGTGGTGCCTGTATAACTGTGATCCTGTTGGCCACTGACCTGGTCAGAAACAGAGGCACGTTAGACGTAACGTGCCGCCAGTCATAACTGACGATAACCTCGTCAGTACTGGCGGACCCCAGAGGAGAGGTCTAACAAGTTACCTGGCGATCAAAAGAGGCCTATCACGGCTAGCCTAGAACTAGTCCCTTTTACCTATTCTTAAGCTTTTATTTATACTAGGACTCATGACGCTCGGCTTATCCTGGGTCTTACTGTGATGGTTTGGAAAGATTTATTCAATCTACCTAACAATCTTGTTATAAAGAGGAAGAATTAAAAAACCAAGAGGAGAGATCCTCCGGATCTCTCCTGTAATATCCTTTGTGAGCACTGACCACGGCGTTGGTTGGATAGGTAACCATTAGACATAAGATCGCGACCAGGGTCGCGATCTATTCTATTATAGCGGCGCAACGAGGTCTTTAGGCCGAGTCTCTTTCAGGGTCTAACCCGTGACAGTATCCCCCCCCTCCTACAAGCGACACTCCTAAACGTCAAGTATAGCCACGCCGGCTAAGGCCGCTGCTAGTTCCTAGGTCGGTTCTTAGTAGCCTATCCACTTAACGAGGTATTTCTTTATACAGCCCCGTCCATATCGGACATACTTCTCTCCTATAATAGCCTCTATCTCCTATTCTTCTTTGCCTTTAATAAGCTATAGGGGTAACTGGCTATTAGTTTAAGTCTATAACAGTAAGGGATCTATTATAGCGAGCTATATTAAGGCTATATAGAAAATATTATAAATACCAGGTGGTATATTAAGATAGTAGTTATATAAGCTGATTCTCTTAGTTATTATAAACTTTATATACTTTATATCTAGCTTTTTATATGGCCACTTTATATAGATATTCCTTAAATTAAGCTAGACTTTATTATTAACTTTAAAGGCCAGTGTTTATTAATATACTTAATTAGTTATATCTTCTTAAGATTACTAGGCAACCACTATTGCCATTTATACCCATTCTATGGCCTACTTTAGCTTTAGTATAATAGCGTCTATTTATTAAACTGGGCTCTATAAACTTATTAATGACAGTTCCTCTAATATAAATACCACAGGCTTAATATAATAATTATATATTAAGAAGAACAGGCTAACCTTTGTTGAGGCCGCGTCCTGGTTATTAATAGCCAGCTCTACATATAATAGCAAATTCGTCTAGTCATCTTAGTTATAGTTTATAAATATATAGATATATGCCTCTATTATCTGATTTATTTATTTGGTCGAACTATCTATTTTTAGGTAGTAGGTTATAAATAGTCGCCATATGATTTAAAGTAGTATATATAGTTATTTCTATAATTGTCTAATAAACTAGACGCCTCTATTTAAGATAATGGCCCTAGGAATACCATGGTATTAATAAAAGGTATAAATAAACTTCTTTATTATAGTTTCTATTTAGATGTCTTTATAAGGCTTAAGGATAACCCCTTTACTTAATCAGTCTATAATAACCATTAAGTTTAAGTAGCTATCACTCTTAGGAAGGTCTGTGATAAAGTCGATGGATATTTCTTACTAAATTCGATTAGGGACTAGGAGTGGTTTTAGGAAACCGCTCTTTCTCTCTCTCTATGCCTTATTTCCCTTATAGCTATTGTAATTCTAAATGAATTGTCATATATCGCCTGATATACCTGGCCAAAAGAACTACCTAGAGAGTAAGCTTGTAAGGCTTTCTCATCTAGGATGTCCTGTTGACGGTAAGTTATATATTTCTTAGATGATTCTTGTCTGTAGTGGCTCCTAGTTTGGCACCTATTGTTGCCCGCGGAATAATGGCTCTCTATCTATTAATAATGAATATTTACTAATAGATAGCTTTAAATTGAGTTCTATTAGAAAGGTTTATTATTATTATAATATACTTTAAATAATATTTCTATAACTTATATCCTACTCCTTGCCTTATACCTAGAGTATACTATTTTCTGCTGGTAATTCTGGCTCTAGTGCTTTCTTAATACTTTATATATAAATATCCTAAGAAGACTCTCCCTGCCTTATAGCTAGCGCTGGTTTATAATAAGTGATCTTAATAGAAGCCAGTATAATAGGTCCCTAGGGGGTATATATAATTTCCGGTTTTAATAACTATATTATGTGATATTATAGTCAATTATTATTTACTCCTTTTAATATATCTTGCTCTCTGTGGGAAAGTATATCCGCTCTTTTATTTTATTTTCTAAGTATATATAAGATAGTAAAATTATATCTCAATAAGATAAAAGACCACCTTATTTACTATTCTATTAGCTTCCTAGTTATTATAAAGTATTTAAGGTTCTTATAGTCAGTCTAAATCTTAAACTCCTTTATACTATATAATTCTCTATCTTATTCTTCTAGACACTTAATAATTATTAATATCTCCTTATTATAGATCTTATAATTATATTCTATAGGGGTATTTTTCTTCGAGTAGAATGCGTATAGTTATAGTATTTTATTATCGTCGAACTATATTAGGGCTCTACTAATACTTTAAGTAGAAATGTCTATTTCCAAGATAGTCCTGCGTTCTAGGTCAAACTGTGACAGGACTAGAGCCTTTATAAAGAGCTCTTTTAATTAATAAAAGGCGGTTTTAGTTTTATTAGTCTATCAGTAAGCTTGGTCCTTTTTAGTAAGTGTGGTAAGGGGAGTAGTTAGTACTAAGTATCCTTCTATAAATTGTTAATAGAAGTTTGTAAATCCGAGGAAGCTCTATACTACCTTTACTAATCCTAGTATTTCCCACTTAATAATAGCTTCGACCTTTGCTGGGTCTATTTGTATTCCCTTGCCAGCTTTGATAATAAAGCCTAGGTATTTCGTCTTAGTAACTCCAAACTTATATTTATCAATATCAAGTTATAGTCCTACTTCTTATAGTTTAGTGAGTACCTTCTTCACCTAGGCTTCGTAGTCTTCCTTTATTCCATAAGTGTAGATAAGTATGTCATCCATGTAGGTAGAATAAAACTCGTCTAGATACTCCTTTAGGGCCCAGTTGATATATCTCTAGAAGGTACTGGGGGCATTCGCAAGCCCAAAAGGGGTGACCATCCACTTAAAAAGACCATATCTCATCCTAAATGCCGTTTTCTATACATCCTTTTAGTGTACTTATATCTTATGAAATATAGCCACAACGTCTAGCTTGGTAAACCATTTTGCCTTGCCAATACTGTGGAGTGTCTTGTGAATCAGTGGGAGGGGGTATTGGTCTTTATGTGTAATTCGATTCAACCCTTGATAGTCTATATAAAAACACAAGCCACCCCCTGGCTTCTTGACAAATAGTACGGGGGCAGCTACTAGGGAATTACTCACACAGATGAAGTTCTTATCTAATAGCTCTATTAGGGTCTTTTATAGTACTAGAAGTTCCTCTTTAGATATATTATATAGGGGTCCCTATAGGACTTTAACTTCTCTCCTATTTTCTTATTCTAGTTTAATCTAGTGGTCTATACTTAGTCTTAGTAGAGGGAGTTAATTGACTTAGGATTTATTAAAGAGTACTAAGAACTTTTAATACTAAGGGGGGAGCTTAGTTTATAGGTTAGTAGCTATCTTCCTCTATAAGGCTTTATTAATATCTACTAAGCTCGCCGAGAATATTTTAATCTATCTATCTTTTCTCTAGTATCGTGACTAGGTGTGGAATCCTATCCTAGATATCTAAGTTAGTAAACTTACTATCAGGCCTTTAACACCGCTCCCTATTCTTAACCGCCAGGGCCTAATCTCTAAGTATTCTTCTATTATATAAATAGTGATATCTTAGTCCTTTATCTAGCCTAGGCCTATAATTATATTATAGTCATTTATCTTAGGTATAATATATAAGTGGACTATATACTATGTATGATTATTAATGTCTATCTAAATAGCAACTATCTCTAAGGTTATAGTGCCTTAGTCGCCATTAAAAGTTATTACCTTTTAAGGAGATATTAAAATATACTAAAGTTTATACCAATATATAAAGTATTTATTTATTACTCTATATAAGGTATAGCCTATATCTACTAATATAGATATAAAGATAATATTATTTATTAAGGTCTAAATAGTAAAGGGGGCGCTCTCTAATAGGCGAGGGTCTAAGTATATTGTGTTTAGCTTTTTTNATTGGCTCTTAGACGCGTTTTTATCTAAGAGCTACTCTTTTCCCAAATCTTTAAAATTCTCTATATCTTCTAGCTCTTCTAACCCCTCTTTGGTAAACCTAATTTAGGTCCTCAACACTTAAGTTGGTGGTATTACTGGGATTGAGTCGTATTATTTAATATAGTGGCCTTTACGGCCGCATTATAGGCATACCCTTCTATCCTTCTGATCTTAGAGTTCCTTGTCCGTCACCTATCGAGCCTTCTACTGAGAGCTTGTGGTATTCACTCTTATCTATTCCCAGTCTATAGATTCCGGGGTTAATGTGTTAATCGTGCGGTACTAGGGTCTATTATAATTATCCTTTATCTAATAGGGTAGCTTCCAGCTACTATAGAGTCGATATTCCTCTAGGTTAGATCCTAGGCTCTAAAGAGTATTTATATATTCTAGGTAGGTTGTTAGTAGGTTTAGTTGTCTAACCAGTTCGTCTCATATCGTGGAGTTAATTGACCTTTTTAAATGGCTGATCTATATAACGTTATCCCAGGTCGCGCCTCCGCTATCCGCGAGTTCCTTCTTGAACCTGGGTAAGAATGCGGCAAAACTCTCATGGTCCTTTTGATATATTACTTCTAACCGGTCTATAGCTTGTTATTAGTCATTCGGATCGCCATAACAGGTCTCTAGATAGTCTATAAACTGAGTAGGACTATAGCAGTTTTCTTTTACCCCTTTTTTAAAGAACACCGCGGCTATACCCTATAGTGTCTTATCTAGACGCATAAAGATATATGTAAATTGGTCAAACGAGTCGCCTATTATAGGTCTATTGACGCGGAGTTTACTCTGTATCTCGAGGTACTAGGTTTAGAAGTCTTTTCTATTTCTATTAAAATGGTGTAGATCTAGAAGGGTTGGTTTCTTCTTTTCAGGTCTATTTCCTGCTCTTAGTTAGATAGGCTTAGGCCTAATTGCCGGTGGCTAGGGGGTTGTGATCGGCGTGGCTATGGCGGATTATAATGCCTGAATTTACGCTCGTATCGCTTCTTTATCGCTCTCCTAGTTAGCGCGATTATTCTCTCAGTCGATTTATAGTACTTATAGTTATTTAGACATCTATGCCATTATCTGCAGCATTAACTAGGCATTTCTTTTAAAGGAGCCTCTATCCTGGCTTCCTATTTCTATCTTCTAGGAGGTTATTAGGGTTTCTAGACTATTCTTTCTATTCTTCTATTATTTTTAATTTCTTATAAGTAAGTATAAGAAATATTATATAGGGGGTTATATAAGTTTTAATTTTATAGTGAATTCTTCCTAATATGATGGTTTGGAAAGATTTATTTAATCTACTTAATGATCTTATTATAAAGAGGAAGAATTAAAGAACTAAGAGGAGAGATCCTCCGGATCTCTCCTATAATATCCTTTATGAGCACTGACCATGGCGTTGGTTGGATAGGTAACCATTAAACATGGGATCGCGACCAGGGTCGCGATCCATTCTATTATAGCGGCGCAACGAGGTCTTTAGGCCGAGTCTCTTTCAGGGTCTAACCCGTGACACTTACCCTACATGTCGCCTTAGGTGTTGTTTTCCTCTATTATAATTTTTTTTTTTTTGAAAAATAATTATATATAAAGAAAATAATTAAGACATTAAATTAAAATAATTTTATTTTAATCTTTTTAAATTAATTTTAATTAGTTCTAACTAGATTCTAAGGATCTTTACTTATACTTTACTGCTTCTTTTGCCGTCTCTTATAGCTGAGGATCCACTTTTATCACAACAGATTAGAAGCAGCGTCATACAGAGTAGTGTAGGATGTGATGACGTTTCACCCATGTAGCTTTGGTATGTGACGGGTAGCCGATGCGGCGGGGCTGTCGCTGAGGTGGCCCGTGGCAGCCTGGGGTGCATGAAGAGGACTTTGATACATGCATGGTACGGCAACAAGGGGGAGACGACACGAAGTTGTTTGTAATGCCTGTGTCGCTGTCCTTGCATCTGTTTCTCAACTCACATTGCGGAAAATTTGTTTTAATATAAAGACAGCGTGCGGCTGAATTGCAGAAAATATAGCTACGAATCATAGTCGGCGTGTACTTAAGCCGGCTTACTTTCTGCAAGCGATTCACCACTTGTGTAGAGGTGGCGCTGTGAGCCTTCCAACACTGGGCCCATATTTTTGAACAAAACCACCAGCAAAAGGGAATACCTAGTGACAAGCCATCTTCATCAACGCAGCCTGAACGGCCTTCTTACGCTCGTAAATAACCTTTGCCCCGCGAAACGTTCGTCAAGTTACTAGTACGGATACGGAAGGTAGCCGTGCTTAAATGTGCACGATGACTTTTTGTGTTCTTGCGCTGTACCAACACCTGAACGGAACCCTGTATTCAGCCCTCCATCTACGAGATGGAGCTTGTCATGGCGGGGGTGGGTGCTGGCGGGGCGGGGCATTTGTGAGCGGAGCGAACCGACGTCCGCGCCTGGGTCGCGGCGTTGACGATATTCGCTCAAGCCACTTTTATTCATTCTTGTAGGCCGGTATCGATCGTCGAATGGTACTTTCCTGACTTGGCAGCGTGGCTTCCGTCAGGAGACCCGTCCTCCGCTGCTAATCCGGCTGCTATCAGTATAAAGCGAACCATGTCAGCCTCCGACCTCATAGCCCTTCCTTTGTTAACATCTCTCCCAGACTACTGTCGACTTCGCGCACGCATATATGGCTTATACTAGTGCTAGCATCCTTGGCCCGCTTACAACGACCTTCACGCCACCACCGCTATGTGGAACTCTGGAGGTATCTACGGACATTGACAAAAGCGGTTACGTCGGTTTCTGGGGAACCGGTTGCAATCCGTCGCCCACAAGAGGCGCCCATAGCTGCCTGCCTGCATCTTTTGCAACGTATCTCGCAGATCATATCGATGGAGATCCTGTGTACTCTCCTGCTTGGGCTTGCCCGTCAGGTTGGGGAGCGGCCTGTAGCTTTGCGAAGCACGATGGACAGAAGCCCCCTATGATCATGTCGACAGACGACTACCGAGGTATTGCTTCCAATGTCCTGTGGAATGCCATGAAAAATGCCGAGACGCTTGTTGGATGCTGCCCTGGGTTAGTCAAGTTTGGCTAAGTGAAAGCGCTCTAGCTAACTCGTGACTATGTGAAGAGGATATTCATGTGATGGCCCCTCCTTTTGCAGATCAGAATTTACACCGGGTGATATCCTTACGCTACCTTCCTTCTCTGATAGCTGCGTTGTAGTCACAAGCACAATCACAATCCCGCCGAACCAAGCTCCCGACGCCATTTCAGCGTTTCGAATAAATGTGATAGTGCCGAGTGGTAGAACAATCACATCCATAGCAGCGCCTACACCAACTTCGAAGCATTCTGCTACAACCACTCCTAAGCAACAGCCGCAGCCGACAACTATGACGACGTCAGACGTGTCCAGCAGTACCGGCTCTGTTCGAAGTCAGGGTTCCAACACAACTCCAGGTGGGCAACAGATCTTCGACGCACATGATAGTGGAAACGTCCAAAGTCCATCACAGGCCGTCATTATATCAGTCTCTATCATAATACCCGTCATATTGGTTGCTGCTGCCATCGCTGCGATATACTTCATTCGCATACGGAAGCAGAAGAAGAAGGTAGCGCAAAGACCCGAGTCGCAGACTCAAGACTACTTGAAGGCAGAATTGGATGCTAGCAAGAGCGTTACGGCCGCAACTGGCCCAGTGTTGGCATATGTTGCGGAGATGAGTGCCGACTCTGCACACGAGTTGGCGGCATCTCCCGTAAACCGTAGTGAATTAGATAGCCAGGGAATGACCGCCATGCGTGAGCTAAGTGCTGATAGGTGGAGCTGACCGAAAAGACTGCGCCAGTCATAGAGAGAGATCGAGCTTAATGAAAAACCACTCGTTGTAGAACGGATGGCGCTAAGGCATTTGAGACTGCTGCAGACTGCGTCTTATACAGACGAGATTGAACGGCTAATACCTATCCCACAGCGCTTCTTGGATAACATCTAGATGGAAGGCTCTAGAGAATGACATACTAAAGAAAAAGCTATAATGGAATCTAGGGAGTGGCTCGCTGGTTAGCCTGTAAGATATGTGGTCTTTAGTGAGTCGCTGGTAACGGCTCAAGAAGCCTGAACGAAGTTCATTCACGCTCCTCAATTGGACTCCCACATTGGCCTTCTGGAGCCATTATCAGACGGTTTAATCACTGGCGGAAATTTCGCAGGAGCAGGCATCGGGTGGTAGGTATGCCACGTCAAGTCAAGCTCTTCCCTTCACCATCGCACGAACAAGGCTGTTTGTGCCGAGTGTCGCTCTAGGTTCTGGAGGCCCGAGTCCTGCCCCTCGTAATCGGGCATACAGTGGTGTTTACAGGCCATCGCGTGCTAGTCAATGCGGCTGGCAGTGCGCTGGCACTGGCCTAACGGCGCACTAGTGGGCTTACCCAGAGTAGTGCCAGGTGCAAGCGCTGGAGGGGTTTGCAGATGAGTGAGTGCCTTTGATGTTGCTTCTCCAGCCAGCAACGCCACTCTTGCGGGACACTTTCATCACTGTACATCAACAGGGGAGGACTTTTGCGTCAATGCCACCCAAAGCTGTTTTGTAGGAGAGTGCAGTCGTTAAGGCAGAGCAGATGGAGAAGAAAGCCGCCTGAATGTTTTCGTCTGATCCAGCGTCTCTGGCGAGAAGCCGCCGAGCCCATCTGTCCATTAACGTCCCGCCGCCGCCGCCTAACACCGCCTAAAACCGCCTCCCTTGATGGCTGCTCACGAGCCTCGGGAGAAGGTCGCCCTCGCAAAATATAAGAGTCAGTCACGGGTCGTTCGTGTGACACCCAGTGCGCTGCAGTTCAAAAGCCACGCCAGCCTGAAGATGAGCCTCGTTGCCCCTAAGACACCAGCGACGAGATTATTGCCGCCATGATCAAGAGCGCTCTTGCTAGGCAACCTCTGCCAGAAAAAGACCTTCGCTTGGCTTTGCACACCTACATCTGGAAGACGGTTCTTCTCCACGAATTCGAAGGAGCGAAAAGGGGACAGTGGGGGGATGAACACTGTTCATGATCGGGCATGGGTTGGAACGGGTACACACTTCCATTTATAACGAGGGGGATGCACCTCTCCCAATCGACATACTTTTGCAATGCATTACCTCTCAGAAACTTCCGTGGTGAACTCAGGTCAATTAGCTAGATAAAATCATCAGATTCTCATCCATCAGCCACTTTTCCACAAGCCTCGCGAGCCCGGTTCTCGACTCCGCAAAAATGTGCTGCCAGCCAATAATGCCAAGATTTGCTTTACCCGCACCTAATGTATTTGCATTCGCACGAAGATCCATCCAAATGGAATGAAAAGCGGTCAACTCGTTACAGTGAGACATATTTGCTATTAACCGCTGGATGACGTCTTCATCCGAGTTGCAGCCCTCTACAGCGAAGGAATACTGCTTGTGAGCTGCAAAAAAGGACATGGCAAGTAAATCATGATCTGACGATAGAAAATCGGCAATGTGATGTGAATTTTCTGCGCAGTAATGCGTTCTGTGGTGCCTTGATTTTGGACAACCGCTTTCTTTGGCCAGCACCCTGGACGTGTAGCCTGAGTTGTCACCGTCGATGCTGTTCCCCATCATGATAATGATGGGTGATGAGCCGTGTTGATGCTGCCCTAGGCTTTCGAGACTCACCTCTTGAACCTGCCACTCTATCCCATCGCGGAGAGCGTTGTACGGAAGGGTTTTGTTTCCACGGCGTAGGTCACACTGAAAAATATTAAAGTGCCAGCCTGCCAACTCGTGGCACGAGTCAGCCACGAACTCTATCAAGGGAGCTTCAGGATTGGGTACCTTGGGGGCAGAAATGCCGATCTAGAAGAATGATGATACCAAAAGTCTCCACCCATAGAGAGCGGAGAAGTAGAAAAGTCGGAAAGCAAGCGGCGGAAGTGATACCCTTTCTTGACTCTTTGATAGACTCGCAAATGACCCTGGTCAAGGTTTAGCTGCCACTTGCTGATAATTAAACGCGCCAAAAAAGAAGAAGGGCCACTTACTGAGAATAGATGTGCTGTGATGGTGTCATTCGCGATAGTCTTCGAAGCCAATCGCAGCTGAGTTTGGACAGCCAGCACTGCAAAGCGGTCAACTCGCCGAGAACCCGCGCCGACTTGGG
Source organism: Lecanicillium saksenae (assembly GCA_027627215.1). Lineage (NCBI taxonomy): Eukaryota > Fungi > Ascomycota > Sordariomycetes > Hypocreales > Cordycipitaceae > Corniculantispora > Corniculantispora saksenae. The sequence continues at coordinate 9,522 of JANAKD010000378.1, read as the reverse complement.
TACTGTGTAGTCGTCGTTTCGTTGATCCCAGTACGGCGCCGCCAGACGTTGGCTCTCTTTGGCTGCTAGCTCTGCGGACAACCGGCAGCGACCACCATCGCTAGTTACCGAGAAGTTTTTATACTTGGAAAGAACATAGCAATACACCAATAATCGAATCAGCATCTTCGGATCTTGCGGTTCCCATACCGCTTCGTCCGAGCAACGGCAATGGGTTGCAAACGGCTGTTTACCACGAGCTAAACTGATGGTTAGTCGGTGGATTATATATGGAAGGCAAAGTGTCGCACTAGCAAACTTGCTCGCGTCTTGGCAGCCTAACAGACGAGTGACGATTTGTTCGGGATAGTCACGCTTTGAACCAAGATTTATTGCAACGGGATCTTTATGATTCTTTGTTAACTCCGAGCATAGTAGCTCAGCGTTTGCACGGATAACGGAAAGCTGCGAGATGGCATCGCGTAGCCAGCTGGGCACTGGCTGATTTGTTGCTTCGATGGCGGTGTTTCTCATCTGGTCGAATGCCACGATGAGCATCGTCGCGCGAATGTGGCAACCAGTTTCACCAACATGGGCATCGTATTTACTATAATGCCGTCCATCTCGGTCGAGCAGTAGGTCCTCAGCTGTCTCCAAAGCGTCTTTGGCATCGGCAGCTGCGCGAATGATGTCTGCCAAAACCACGCAATATAGTGTGCGTTTCCGCGGACCTGCTTGGCTTGCGACTGCTGGAAGTAAAAATGTCGTCATTTTAATTTGCTGCTGCTTTGAAGCAAAAAAAAAAAGTGGCACATGTATGTTGCTGCCTTTATCTATTCTGTTCCGGAAATGAAAGCTTCATTGGCGAGCGAACGTTAGACCCTTGGCTTGAAGTGACAATGACGTAGACCACTATATTTACAGATCAGACCTTCTACAGTGCTTCAGCAGTGACGTCGGTGGCAAAAGATGGCCAGCTCATCTGCATATGTAGCAGCTAATTTCAGAACGTGATCTTCGCTTTCGGGCTGCTATATAGGCTAACATCCGCCAAGCTTTGCTCGAGTGTTTAATATGCTGTAAATCTGGCAAATCGTGTGCACTGTGTACAATATTCCGTACTCATTGAAATAGCCATTGCAACATTGTAGCCATGCTGAGAGACATTATGACAGAGAGCGTCACGCTCGCGCTCTCCCTATGCATCGTGATTGCGGCGTGGGTCATGGCTAAAAGGAAAGATGCGATGACGGTAAGTATACAAGTATTTACCCACTACCACAATGCTACATATGCTAACAAAATAGAAACAAATTCCTATTATGGACGCTTCGGGCAACAAGATGAAGGAGTTAGTGGGAGACACTCGCATACGTCGGTTTTCTCACGGGTAAGTCCTCATACAGCCTATCGCTACGTTTTTCCTTCCTAAATTAGGTGCGAAAAGATTTGAATTGTCAAAGGAGGGCTACCTAGTAGCAGATAATGATCCATACATGATTCAAAACGGAAAACAGAGGGAAGTAGTCCTCTGTAGGCCGCATCACCTGCAAGATTTCCATGCAGGTGATAGTAGAGGTATGTAACCGAGCACAACCCTAGCCTCTCAGCGACTTACCAGAAGAACCAAGAACATTGGAAGGCCCCCGATGGCAACATGGGCTATTTTTTTCATCGGTAAGCGCGGCCACGCTACAGCTGTACAAGTTGAATACTGAGTCCAGAATAGATTGCTGGGGGAATGTGTCGGGGCTCAGAGCGGACGCGAGTGGAGAAACATTCGCTCGCTCTTTGATCCGATATTTACCGTCCCTGCGGTGGCCCAATACATTGGCCCGTTACGAGAGGAGATTCGAACCTGGCTAGACACTCTGCCCAGGCATGCCTCAGCCACGGGCGCAGACCCGTCGTCGTTCGCGGCTGAAATGCCGGACAGGTGTGCAAGCCTTCCACTTAAACTGGTTGCGATGGTTTTATACGGAGACGCCTTATCCGATGAGGTTAGCTTGGCGAGGAGAGCCACGACTATTCTGTGACTGACATTTACTAGCTCTTCGTGCATCTGCTGGAACTCTCACGATTGCGAGAGGAAGTGGGCTCCAACGCATTCATGACCGCACGTATGATTTCACGTTTGTATGCTTACCTGCCCACGAAAGCAAACAACCAATTGAACAAATACATTGTTGGCTTTCGGAACTTCAATGTTCAAATCACCATGACAGCACAACAGGTATACCTCTCAACCCACCTTCGATTCGCCAGGTCAAACGCTAACTGCAGAACTACCTCAGCAAACCTTGGAATGTCCCCTGAGCAGCATTATGCGACATGTCACTTCGGGCAACACGATCAGCATGCAGCAGGTAAGCTAAGGCGAGATGGGTTAGGTGAAGCGAGTAATAACTGCAAGCTGGGATGATGCGGGACAAGCCGCCTTACATGGGCTAACCGGGTTGTGTTGCACTAGCTCCTCCACACGGTCGATGAAATTCTGTTCGAGAATCTTGATGTGGCATCGTCGGCACTGTCCTATCTGCTGATGAATATGGCGTGCGACGTGGCAATTCAGCAAGAGGTGCGCCTGGAGGCGGAGCAACTCAATGACGTGGTCGATGCCGATTCCTACCTCCGCAGGTCGGATACTTTTTTGGAGTTGTGCTGTGCCGAGTCTCGCCGCCTTTGCCCGTCTGTATGTACGTATCAGTGTCGAGCCTTTGAGGCAGATGGGCAAGAGTTTAACAAGCTATCTCGACAGGGTTTACCTTTTGTGAACGGTCCCCCCACCCAAAGACTATTGGCGGTTTCTTGATCCCTCCCAACACCGATGTCACAGTTGATTGGCGACGCATCAGTCTCGAATCGCCGATCTGGTCGCGCACACTCGGCAGAGAGGAGCGCATCATTACCGGATATGATTTCTTCCCACGTCGCTATGAGCATACATCAAAGACGGAGAGGCGCTACAGTCAGGTTGGTTATGGTCCCGGCGTGAGGAAGTGCCTCGGTCAGCACTTTGCCAACCTACTGATGCGGCTCGTCCTCTTCGAAGTCGTCTCACGATATCGCATCAGCACGACGGTTCGACCATGGGAACTAGGCTTCCGGAGAGACAAGTTTGTCTTGACACCGATGACGCACGAGATTCATTTCGATCGTCTTTGAGACTGTAACGCTGTCGTAGTATAGCGCATTCAGCCATCGGATAGAATTTGGTCCGTTGTTCATTTTGTTCTGTTCTCGCAGCGCCACTGGAACACACTAGTTTAGTGGTATTGGGCGGGGTCTACGCGCTCGACAACAGCCCGAGTCCACCGAAATAGGATCCTAGTTAGCATGTAGTTATTGCTTTTTCCGCCAGGCGGCGATCTTCTTCATGGGTTCCACAGCGCACCAGCTACTTAATTTTTGTCTTCCCCAATCAACTCCTGTCACTTTATGCCTCATATCTGCATTCCGTGACAACTTGCTAGCACACTTGTTGGCAATGTGGCGTTTTCGCACGCCGAAGGTACCGGCAGCTTTTATTTCGGCTGTATGCGGCTCACGCTGAACGTGGGTATGTGGTGACCTGTCCATCATGCAATGCTACCTGTATCCTTTGCAGCAGACGGAGGCTTAAGTAAATTATGCAAGACTAGACTAGGCCGGGTGTCTCAGTGTCGACTCCACAGCCCGCTGCGGGCTTTGCCTACCAGTCCAACGCCACCATCCCAATGACGATGGACTCTGTATCTTGGTTTCTACGCATATCGCACGTAGGATATTGGAAAGGAGGCAGTAGAAGGCTTGCTGGCCACCACCTCTAGTTCTCATGTCGTCGTGCCGACTTGGGGCTGTCTTGGAACCCGTCCTAGCTTGATTACAAAAGCGTTATATAACCTAGCTGCTGAAGGGTCATGCTGACCCGCTGTGGTTGGTCTCTTGCTGCTAGCATAGCATACAACAGAGATTCAATTATAGCCTGCATAGCTACTTGCCGCACAGTCTAGGTTCAGGGCTTATTGATCTTGTCGTCTCCTTACGTATCTGTTTTCAATCACTCTGCAAAGCCCCATCATGTCCGCTCCCGAAGCCAGTGCTGGCGATATGCTGAACACTCTCCGTGATCTAATCAACAGATCCATCGACATAATCCAAGAGGACCTAGCAACCCATCATGACCCACCTCTTGACCTTGCCTCGCTAACTAAGCACCCGCTGCGAGAACGGCATAACGAAGGCGTCTCTCGCGCCTTGAAATGTGCTTCAAGTGCTGGTGTTATGCTGAGAGCACTCTGCGAACCAGATACTTGGATGCACGACATCATGTTCAATGTAAGACTGTTTGCAAGTCTCACTACACTAGCCCTAACATTGTTAGTTTGCGGACCTTACTGCGCTCCATGTCGCTTGCCAGGCTGACGTGGCAAACTTGCTTGGAGACGAGCCTCTGGATAGTGAATCACTCGCGCAAAAGACTGGAATAGACGCCGACAAGATGTCGAGACACTTACGGGCATTGTGCAACTTGCACATCTTTCAAGAGTCCGCACCAAACGTGTTTCAGAATAATAATCTCTCGATAGCCCTTCAATCAGATTCTAAACGGGCTCTTGTAGGTTTATGGTGAGTGAAGAGCCGTGTTAGTATAAGTTGTCAGGCTGACGAAACATTGGTGCGCAGCGCTGAAGAAAGTCGGCTGGCATCATGCAAAATGTGGGAAGCGCTTACAGAACCAGGCTTCAAGGACGCGGAGGCATCAAACAAATGTGCTTTCAATATTGCATATGACACAAATTTGAATATCTTTCAGTACTGGGAACGGATCCGACCGGATTTGGGGGAGCGAGGAGCGCTAGCCTTTGCTGGAAAAGCCATGAATGAAAAACAATATTTGGCTCGTGAGTAGAAGACTTGGCCCCTCGCACTGTGTGAAATTGCTGACCTCGTCTTGGCAGTATATCCATGGGCTGATGAGCCAGAGGAAACATTGGTGGTCGACGTTGGTGGCGGTGTTGGTGGTGCCACGCTCCCAATAGTTGCTGCTTTTGGCAACTTGAGGCTTCTGGTGCAAGATTTGCCAGAGACTGAGATAAAATTCCGCAAGGTGAGTTATCGACTGCATTGCCGGGCCTGTGTCCTGCGCACGTTGCTTACTGCATCCTGCAGCATCTTGAGGAAAAGTATCCAATCGTGGGACAAAGCCAACGTGCTAGTTTTCGTGCGCAGGATTTCTTTCAGACAAATAACACCAAACATGCCCCAATTTACTTTCTTCGGCATGTGATACATGACTGGCCAGAAAAAGAAGCCGTTACATTATTGCAAAACCTTACCGAGGCAATGGCACCATCCAGCAAGATTCTGATATGCGAGCACATGGTGCTTCCTACCTATGCAGACGGACAAGCCTCCGTAGGCGATCCATTCAGGGCTCCTTGGCCTCTATTACCGAATTGGGGAGCGGGTTTCACGAGCAGGTTAGATCTCCACGTCTTGTCCTGTATCAACGCCAGGCAGCGAACCGAGCAAGACTTTCGGGCTTTGGCGTCTAGGGCTGGACTTGCAGTCGCCTCAATTTGGAGAAATCTGGGAGATGAAGTAATCATCGAATGTCATTTAGCATGAAAGATCTATTTCGTAATGACAAAACCTCGCTTTCTGCTAGTGTCTGCCAATTTGATTTTGCCATTAAAATATAAGCGGGCAGGGTGGTTGCCAAGGTAGAGCTGCAGGACTGATTCAGGTCTTTCTTACGATGTAACATGCTGTCATTGTGGCGTTGGCTGCCACGTCAGAATGTTTCGGCAAGATTGCATCATCGAAGCGGCGTAAACTTTTAGCCATAACCCATTGCGAGAAGAGTCGACAAGGACAGGTCGTTCTTGGTGCCACCAAGCTGATGCGGCGCTGCCTTCTTCTTTACCAGGTAATGGCTCAACAACATCCACACAGTCAAAACTATTCACTTGTATCATTTATCGATTCTAAAATGATCTTGGCAGCTTGCTACACTTTTATCTTCGTTGTGGCATCAGCGTATCTGCGACTGACTCGGCCGAAAGTCCCGCCCGGTCCAACGAGGATACCACTCATCGGCAACCTACATCAACTGTCACGAAGGTACCCGTGGAAACAAATGCAGAAATGGCATAAAGTACATGGCCCAATTATCACCGTTCAAGCCGGACAGATTCTTCTCATAGTCCTTGGGTCTCACGAAGCTGCCAAGGAGCTACTATCGAGACGAAGCTTGATATACAGCTCCCGCCCACGACTTGTAGTGGCTCAAGAATGCCTCGCCAAAGGTTTTGGCTCTGCACTTCTCCCGCATGGGCCCACTTGGAATAGAAATCACAAAATTCAGATGTCATTACTAAACCCGCGGAGGTGCGATCTGTATCGGCCCGTACAAGACCTGGAGAGCTGTCAGCTCCTATTCAACTTGCTTACCACCGACGATTTTCATCACGAGTTCCATCGCTACTCTTCTAGTCTCATATTGACGCTCTTGTACGGCAAGCGACTTGTCACGGGCAGAGAGCCAGAGCTAGAAGAAATTGAAAACTTGTCCTCGTCCATTGTTCAAGCAGTCTCATTTGGCAACTGGGCCGTCGATGCCTTCCCATTCCTAAACTTCCTGCCGCGGTTCCTATCAAAGTGGAAAAGGGTCGGCGATGACTTTCACCGACGACAGACGACACTATATACTCGCAATGCCGCCGCTGCACTGAACAGGACCAGCTGGAGTTGGACGAAGCAGATGACGAAAGAATCGGACGATGAGACGACTCGGAAACAGCTTACATTTGTTCTGGGCGAGATATTCGAGGCAGGCAGCCACACGACATCTGGAGCTCTTGAAGTCGCTGTATTGGCGTGCGTCTCATTTCCAGACTGCATAAAGCGTGCGCAGGAGGAATTTGACAAAGTCGTGAGCAACAATCGACTGCCTGTATTTGAGGACGTTCCCAATCTTCCATACATGCAAGCATTTGTCTCCGAGGTTCTTCGTTGGCGCCCGTTGGCTCCTGGCGGTGTACCTCATGCGCCAATCCAAGACGACACGTATGCCAGTTATCATATTCCCAAAGTTGCAGCAGTTGTAGCAAATCATTGGTCTCTAGACATGGACGAGGCTGTATTTGAAGATCCAGACAAGTTCGAGCCCGATCGATGGCTCAACAACGCCGATCTGCCCCTTGCCGCTTTCGGATTTGGCAGGAGAACATGTCCTGGCCGCCATCTTGCGCAAAGCTCCCTCCTTCTAGTCATCTCGCGATTGTTATGGGCTTTTGACATAAAATGGAAGAATGGCCAAGAGGCACAGCTAGAGACTTTAGAGATGACACACGAAGGGGTATTTTCTAAGCCTTGCCGCTTCGAGGCTGAAATCATCGTCCGCAGTCCAGTTTACGAGAACATCGTAAAGAAGAGCTGCGCGGGGCTTGATACAACGGCAGAGCACATGTTAAAGAACATCTCGGCTCAGTTTTAAACAACCACTATCACTCATACATTAATAAGATACACTAGATCCTATCACTAACTACTACGCCGACGGGATATACTTGGGGTTGGGATAGGGTGGCATTGACTATGTAAGCTAGCTCGCCACTGTTTTCTAATAATACACTCTTTAGAAGGGTAAATAATAAAAGATATAGGGTAGAGAGGGTGTGTTATAGAGGGCCGGGGGCTCTATAATTGGCTACAGCTGGCTATAGTTAGATAGACTGTTAGCAGCGTACAGGATATGTCAAGGAAGAAGAACTATTAAAGTGGTTGTTTTTAATAGTGGACAGGTTCTTCTGGCTTGACATAGCCTAGGCATTATTCGCAGGTTGTTGAACGTCAAGGATGGGTGCAGTTTGGCTAGCCTAGGCATTATTCATAGGTTATTAATTAAACGTTAAAGATGGGTGCAGTTTAGCTAGCCTAGGAACCTAGGACAGCGACACAGCGTCTCTCGTTGCTATTCGGAGGAGAGAGTCGGTCAATCACATTTTTATCCTTTGCCATTGGTGCTCAGGCTGCCGGTCCAGGTGAGAGGGAGGGGACATGGGGACCGGTCAAGTCGAGCTCTGCGGAGCTGTGTAACCTTGTTGGCTCTGGTTGAAGCAGTAACTTTGCTGGGGGTGGTAATTTGGGGCGACAGACGGACGGTTAGCTGCGCGACGGGAGGGAACGGTAGCCTGCCTCTGAGACTGTACCTCGGGATCGAGAGATGGATGTGTCTTGTTGATGAAGGCGAATTCGGATAGACAATGATGGACCTGCACTGCGTATTAGAGATGGCCGCCCATGCAAACAGAGGGGGAAGTACCAGAGACGCACAACATAAATACCGGGGCCCAGATTCGTTGGCCTGGCTTGTGGGGACCTTGCGGACCTTGTCTGCAGCCTAACAGCTTCCCGCACTTCTGGCGCCGTGCCAGCGTTAGCACTTGGACGCAACAAGTTTACAGGGCATGCATTCTCTGGGTCGTCAGCGCTCTGTCCACCCCCTCCGCAGCTCGCCCCATCCCTCCATCCCCCATCCGGCTGGCTGGTGTCAGGCGCCCGCCGTCGCCTTGCCCATCTTTTTGTCCGCCCGCATTCGAAGCTCCCCCAAGCTAACCTGTTTACCTGTTCCCGTCTCTTGACAGCGACCCTGACGAGGAACAAAGCAACAACGTTGTCGGTTTGGAATTCAGGCAACGTCCTGTTCTTGTCTGCTGCATTTCCTGCACCTTCATCTTGCGGCTTGCATTCATTTCACCTTTTCCGAGAGGCTCTTTTTAAATCCTTGTCTGACGAGTCGTTGGGTCCTCCAGCTACACACGCCCACTCACTGCGCGGCGCTCACTCCTTTGCTGTACCGTCCTACGTTAGGCACCGAGTCGCCGCCGTCATCGCAGCTCCCGCACCATCTCGCGGAGTTTCCCTCTCGCCATCACGGTTACGACAGCCTTGGCCGCCTGATCTCCATCATTCTCGACCGCCGAGCGTCCCGATACCCCCTCAATGGGACTCTGCACTCTGATTTTATCCTGTTGCAACTAGTTCCATCGCTTGCATCCAAGGACGGATCTTTGTGACCAGTCGCCCATTTCGACCACGGCGACAGCAAACAAGAAGCCCCGTTGGCAGCTCTGCCCATCATCCCTTATCAACCGCCACAGGCTTCAAGAAGGCATACAACATAGAGGCTTCCGATAGCATCTCGCCGGTCGCTCCCATACGGCCTACCCACACCCCCGTTTTCCATCCATCATGGATGAGAACATAGGCCCTCACCACGAGGGCACCATCGGCGCCTTGTCTGCGTCGTCGGCCGCGCAGCTCTTTGCCAACTTTGCCTCGTACGAGCCCATCTCGCGCGCGACCACGCCCGGCATCCCCTGCGCCAAGTCGGACGAGGACGACAAGAAGCGCTACCGCCCGCGCACCTTTGCCTACTTCAACCAGCTGCCCTTTCTCGTCGAGGAGGAGGAGCAGCGCGACGTCGCTCTCCAGGGCATCCTCAAGCAGCTCTACATTGCCATCCGCGCCGAGGACTTCTCCCCCGGCGCCCTCCAC
>JANAKD010000377.1:0-20970 GCA_027627215.1 Lecanicillium saksenae | reverse complement strand
GCGTTTTGCGACGGCGCTGTGGGAGAAGACGGGGTTGAGGGAGGCGCTGGCGGCCGAGGACGTCAAGGGGCTCTGGTATGTGACGATGAGACTGTCGTGGGTGAGGGAGCAGAAGCTAATGAGCGATAGGGGTGGTGAGCCGATTGGGCTGAGTCCGAATATTCGCGTTTATAGATACACAAAAGGACAGTTCTTTGACTGTCACTGTAAGTGATCGTCTTAACAATCTGGATATGAAAGGACGTTGACTGGTGTGGCAGATGACGACTACAACAACGTCACGCTCGAGATAGACTCCAAGCCCGTGCAGGCGCGCACGACCTGGACACTGCTTTTATACCTCACATCAGCCTCTGAAGGTTGTATCGGCGGTGAGACGGTGTTTTATCCGCACGATCGCCAGTCTGCCGCCGAGGAGATCCCCGTCTCCCTCCAGACGGGTATGCTGCTATTGCATAAGCACGGCGACGACTGTCTTTTGGTAATTATTTGCGCGTCTTACTCTATGGTTACCGCAGGTACTGACATCTTACAGCATGAAGGCAGAGAGGTTCGCCAAGGCGAGAAATGGGTTCTCAGAACTGATCTGTGTATTAAGCGCTAGTTTCGGGAAACACAGCAAAGATAACATAAATTCACGCCAAAGCCAACTTCCGTACCACCTTGTCAATGACCTGAAGATTGTTTTTAATCCTCCTCCGAATCGTCGTAAAGACGCAGCAGCCTGTCCACTGCCGATTCTCTGTAGTCCAGATGCCAAGATGGCTGAGTTGCAGCAGCTACCTTCAAAAGTATAGCGTCTGGGGACGCTTCCTTGCGCGACTCTGCAGTGTGGAAGGAATCCTCTCCCGAGTCGGGTTCCGTTGGTACGGTTTCAAAACTTTGCGCACTGCATGGCGACTCACTGCTGTTGCCTGCTTCTGGAGTGCTGCAAGATGCTTCTAGCTTAGTCTCTGATCTCTCAATGGGAAATTCCATGAGATCGGTTCCACCTGTCAAATGGACAGGCTTGCTAGTTTTTTCGTTGAAGTTGATGGTCTGCTCCATGTCAAGCTGAGCGTTGGTTTCCAACCTGTCCATTGTATCGTTGGGCACCACTACTGGCACCAGCCGAGTCGCACCTGCCAGTGTTGTCTCCGAAGGCTTAAAACTATGACCCATGGCGATTTTGATCAAACTCCAATGGAATATCCACGGAAAGCTAATAAGTGGCATTGTTTTGGGAGAAAATTCTAGGTCTTCTCCTTCGGCCTCCGCGTCGCCGAGAAATTCTTTGACTTCATCCTGTGTCACCTTGTAGATGGCGGCGACAAGGCGATCAAACTTGCTGCCACCTCCGTCTCCCGATGATCCCGCGCATAAGTCTCGGAATCGCTGTTTGAGAGTGTCAAACTGCTGGCCAAGATCCTCCTGGCGCTTGTAATCCGAGCCAACGGCTGGCTTCGACATCGCCCAGCCAGAGTAAAGCTCAAATTCTGTTGCAATCCGGAACTGCTTCATCAACCGTCTCACAGTGATATCATACTGGTTCTTCATGCTTTTGGCGGTGGTAAGAATCTCGTCTGTAAAGTCAAACTTTTCAGCAATTCTCGAGTCAAATTCGTCTTCGCAGTTTGGCACGTAGTCAAAATTTTCGTCTGCCACGCGATCGTACAGTTTCCCGAGAGCCCTCTTAGAATGATAGTTTCTGCTCTTTCTTTGCATAAAGTGCGGCCAAAATTTTGGTGAATATTTGGCTCGATTCCATTCTGCGGGCACGCCGGTCTTTGGGTAGTCGACGGCGCGTGAGTGAAGCTCGGCAAGTTGCAGACCTGTTGAAAATTAGCTGGCGCCGCAGAGAACGTACAATACCACTTACATGTAGATGAGTTCAAACCAAGTTTATCCGCATGAGCAAGGTGTGAAATTGCAATCAATCCCAGCACGTCACTTTTCATGTACTGGACGACAAAATTGCGCAAGTCGTTCGTCATCACATCTCGATTCAAATTCTCCGGCGTGACAGGCGAGGAGTGCATCGGGGGGGGTATTCCAAATCTTGGGGATGAGACTGGGATCCCAGATAACGAAATAGTCGTCACCGTCCAAGTCACCTCCAGAGAGCATACTGGGAAGTGGCCTATCACCACGACAAGGGAAAACCACAACGTCCTTCAAGTGGTGCAGAGCTGGTATATCTACCGCCTGAACAATTCGAATATCTCCAGCGTGGAGAGACGGGTTGCGACCAATGAGGCAAACTCCTCGGATTATGGTAGTCTTGTTTCGATATTTACGGTCGCTGATCTGAAGAAAGATTTGGGGTAGGACTGAGACATCTTTTATCCTCGATCCCTCTGTTTGGAGAGAATGGCCGCGCAGCGTACCAGTCTCGTCGATGCAGCCCATGACAAACGCACTGGCTTCGACATGAATTCTGCACTTTTCTTTCATGAGTTTCAAAGACCAAGATCGCCACAGCCTCAGAAGATTCTTCACAAACGGGTCTTGGAAGTTTGCCTTTAGAAGCTCAGCCAGGATGACAGTCGTCTGGTTTTCGTCCACAAATCTTGTTAAAAGGTCAATAGCAACTTGGCGATTCGTTATTGCTTCCTCATAATGCTGAATATGTTTATTCAGGAGCGCCATGAATGCATCGGAAGGTACACCAAGGTGCTCCAAAACGGTAATAATTTGCCGGTTGAGCGTCGCGGTCGTAGTCTTGGCACATTTGACTATTTCAAGGGTGTTTGCCTCGGTGCTGAACTTGATCTGAGATCCGCGCAAGCAAACTTCCATGTGTTTCGCGTATTCTTTTGGCCAAACTGCTAAAACTCCTTTTGCGCCACCCATGCGGAACTGGAAAGCAGATGGGTTTCCGACCACATCCAATTTCATCTCGCCAACCACCAGCTTCGCCAGAAGCTCGGAGATGATTCCAACACCATCGCTGAAGCACTCTCCTTTTGATTCAATATCTTCAATGATGCGAACTGTGGGCACGCGTACACCACGCACCTCTCGGGTGGTCGAAAAACACTGGCCAATGCGAGCTCCGAACTTGGCAATATTGCGAATGTGATTGAAGTTGCCTAGCCACTTTCGAATATCATCGCACGAAATATGCGCAGTTGGACAAAAAAATGTCACGCTCCCTTCTCGAAGTTGAGAATTGCCAAAAGCCAAGAATTCGTAGGTTCGCTCTCCAATTCGAATTCCTTTGTGTAGAACACGCAGAAGACGTTTCCAAATATCGTCATTGTTTTGCTGTTGATCTTTTGCAATGCGATCAGATTCGGTTTCTGAGAGAAATTGTACACGAAGGAATCGATCTTGCAAGTTGTTGTACTTTCTCATCACTCGGTTCGAGCTCTCAACGTTGGGAAGATTCAGTTTCAGCGACGTCGGCGTAATGTTGGCCTTGAGCACAAGCGAGCAGTAATGGGGAATAGGGCTTTTTGGGGGAGCGCAACGAAATTGAGGGTCTTGGAAGATTTGCAGAGGGTCTTCGATGTTCAGTTCTTGATCGGCAACATATTCCAGTATATGACTTGCTTTGGGCGGATCGAGAGCGGCCAATTTCTCAAGAAACTCTGCGCCGATGGCGTACTCGCTCAGATATCCTCTGGTGACGCAGACTTCGAGCCGATATCTGACAGCAAAGTCGAGATAAATGTCATGTGCTGTAAGGCCAAGGTACTCCAATGTATTTGAGCTGCTCTTTTCTTGATAGTCAAGCAGATCCCACATGCTGCTTTTGTCTTCCGCCAACTTGAGTGTTGTTCGGGCTGGATTTATATTATATTGATCCAACGCAAGCAATAAATGCTCCACAGTCGTCCGCGATTTTGCGTCACCTTCGTTGATTACGCACCGAAAGGTTCGCAGGCGACTAATGTCAATACATTTCCCAAGTCGGCCACGGCTGTATGTCGAGATGGGATACTTTTGTGATTCAATGATGAATTCGTAGATGTCAGTTGCACGAATCCAACCATCATTGTAGTGCCATCGCCGGGAATCAGCTGGCATGATGCCCAGAACGTCAGGAGCCTGCCAAAAGACATTAATTGGCCCGGTGAATGACATCGTGACTGTGGAGCCTCTTTTGTTTCCATCAGAGCAGGTATCCTAAACTTTCTTGATGGCCGAGACTTGGGTGACAATTTTGTATTGCCGCTTCCGGGTGAAATGCCTCTGTTTTTCTGGGAACTGGAAGTACATGGTGATTTCTCCCTTCCGAGTATGCAGCTCCAGCAAGATATCGTCTTCTTCGACAGATTGGATAGTCTCTTCGATAACCATGGTGTCTTGATCGGCCAAGCTTCCAAAGTCGAGAGAATTCAGCGGCATCGAGATGATGGACGGGCAGCGTTGTTCTTCCTCGGTTTGTCGCGACTCATGGCGAACTTGTTGCACTCCCACATAGACAGTGACGGGTTCATCATGGCCATGGAAAGTTATCTCGAGTCTTTTGCCGTTCCAGAATTCGATTTCTGGCGGAGGTGCAAATGCAATCAAGCCGACAGCGCATGTTTCGTGAGGACGAGAGTCAAGCAGCTCAATGAATTCAATATTTCCCTTTGGTGAAAACGCCTTCCAAAGCTGCGGAATCGTAATGCTTTTGGGTAAGTTTGATAACTTGAGCGAGATGAAACGTTTTTTGAGGCCACTGATGGGCTGTGTGTTGTTTTGGTTAGGTGGGTTGCGAGACACGCTGCGCGAGCGGTCTTCGGAGGCTCCTGCGTCTGCCCATTTTTCTGCGAGTTGATCAGGATAATCGTAGTACGTCGTCATCGATTCCTTCCTAGGTTTAAAAGGTTTCATAGGTGGAAGATGCGGATAGATAATCAGGCAGCATGAAGATAGATGGAAGAGGATGAGAAGGTGGAAGTTGCGGGTGGGGAAGAGGGAGGAGGTGAGTTGTGAGACGGCGTTTGCAGGGCGGCGGATGCATCTGCCTGCTGCGTTTGCACACGCGCGAAACTGTTCATTGCCACATTTTCTAGAAAATAAAATATGATTTATATGTACTCCCGCTTTCCAACAGCAAGCATTTACTTCATTCGCTAAGAATCGGCGTCACCACCACATCGTCCTTTGCCAGCTCCTTCGTCTTGGGCAGCCACGGCACATCCATAATCTTGCCCGGATTCAATATCCATTTCGGATCCAGAGCCATTTTTATTGTCACCATGACGTCCACAGTCTCTTGTCCGACTTCCTTCACCAAGCTCTCCTTCTTGCCCCAGCCAATCGAGTGCTCGCCGGTGCATGTACCCTCCATGTTGAGCGCGCGATTGACCATGTTCTTGACGCACTTTTCTACCTTGGCACGCTCATTGGGATCCTTCTTGTTGTACATGATGCTTTCGTGAAAGTTTCCGTCGCCAATATGGCCCAGGATGCTCGCAAACATGCCGAGATCGTCCATTTCCTTTTTGCTGATTTCAATCAGATCTGCGAGGCGACTTAGTGGCACAGCCACGTCGGTGCTCCCTTTATTCCATGTTAGCTTCCAAATACTCTCAAAAAACCTCCTGACTGCTTACAAACGTCTTCACCCTCCTTTCGCAGGGCAAGCATCGACCACAGCGACTCTTTCCGGGCAGACCACAGCAACTTTTGCTCACGTTCGTCCTTGGCAAACTCGAATTCCTCGCCTTTGTTGCGCGACGTAATTGCCTCCACCATTGAGATATTCTCCGCGACGCTCGCCTTGGATCCTGCAAACTTAAAGAAGAGCGTGGGCATTTCTTTCCATATCCGTGGAGCGGTGTTACCGCCGAGGTTGACAACACGCATCTGCACATCATCCATTATTTCCATTGAGCTGACAGGAACGCCGGCTTGCATCACACCAGCCGCTGCCGCTGCTGCATCTTGGATCGTTGGAAACGAAACCACGCCAACAGAATAGGTCTCTGGAATAACGGCAAGCTTCAGTGTAGCTAATAAGTGTCAGCATTTCTCCAGTGTCCAGTGTCGGACTTTGCATGAAACATACCTTCGGTGACAATGCCCAGCGTTCCCTCTGAACCTACAAACATCGAATTGAGGTTGTAGCCGGCCGAAGACTTGCGCGGCCGTCTGCGCGTTTTAATGATGCGCCCATCCGCCAGTACCACAGTCAGATTGATCACCCAGTCCTTCATGGTGCCGTATCGCACCGCATTCGTCCCCGAGCAGTTCGTCCCAATCATGCCGCCAATCTTGGCCGTCGGGCCGGGATCCACGGGAAAGAAGAGCCCTGCGCCCATGTCGACCAGCTTCTGGTTCAGATCCTGCCAGCCAACGCTCGGCTGCACCACGACATCCATGTCGTCCTTGTTGAACTTTAGGATTTGATCCATAAAGGCAAAGTCGACGCTGATGCCACCGTAGGGCGCGGAAAAATTGCCCTCGAGGCTGGTGCCCCCGGAGAAGGGGATCAGAGGCACACGGTGCTTGTGGCAGATGCGTGCAATAGCGGACACGTCCGCAGTACTGCGCGGATAAGCCACGGCGACGGGTAGTGTGTCGGGATTGACAGTTGACCATTCGGAGTAGCCATGTGTCTTGAGGTCTTCGTCGTCTGTAGAGATGATTTCGTCGTTTCCAAGCTCTGAGATGATTTCCTTGATAGCCTGGAATGATTTTAGTAGGGAAGTTGCGTTACGCCACAGCTAGTATGCCAACCTTGTTCATTTCAGAGAGCGTTGCAAACCGCTCCTCATTGCTGCTGGGACTGGAAACAATGGAACGAGCTTGGACGTCGTCTTTACCGCTCTGCCATTTCGCGATACCCCAACCAATTGCTCCGGTTGCTGCTGCGATGCCCAATACCCCGCTGCTGGACCACGCAGACGCCGACCCTGGGCCGTTCGGGGCTGTTGACTGATACCGGCCATTGCGCGCAGCGAAACGCCGAGCGCGAAGGCCAGACCTACACAAGGAGCGCAACATGCCTACAAAAATAACGCTGTTGCGTTGTATAAACAATAATCTTTCAGATTACTGGAAAGGCGGAAGCTCTCGGTTTGCGGTCGTCCGACGTCGGTATGGTTTGTACCGGCTTGGAGCGGCGCGCTAGCCCCCACGTTTCCACCTTCAATATTGGTGGATCAGGCACAAACATGGCCTCCAGACACCGAGATCGAGGCGGTCTATGTTTAATATGTCATTCCCTTTTGCCTTGCGGCGGCTATAATACACGCTTTTGCGGACTTCTCTTTGCTTCAAGAAGGCTGGCATTGTCTCACCGCATCTCGACCGAGGTTGTCACTGCAAGTACAGATTGGTAGCATGTAAAGTAGTTGGAAGATTCATTTTTATCATATTGCCTATGGCTAGGTTTTATAAAGGACGTGGTATATCGTCCCCGACTAACAGAAACGTCAAATCCGTGACTCCTGTGCACATGCCATTTTTTTTACTTTTCTACACCCAAGAAATCATCATCGTGAATAACTTAGTGGGTCAGAGCGCGGCGGCGGTCACGCTCCTCAGCAATGGTGAGCTTGACACCCTTGCCCTTGGGCAGGGAGATCCAAGGCTTCTCCTGGCCAATGACGAAAACGTTGCTCTCACGGGTAGCGAACGAGTTGTCGATGGCGTCCTTGATGTGGACAATGGCGAAGCCACCGTCGTGACGCTCACGGTGGGTGATGACACCGATACGGCCCATGTTGCGACCACCAGTGACCATGGCGATGGCACCAGTGTCGAACTTGATGAAGTCGGTGATCTTGCCGGTGGCGAGGTCGATCTTGACGGTGTCGTTGACCTTGATGAGAGGGTCAGGGTAGCGGATGCTGGATTTACAACGTTAGCAAAGATGCGGTGAAAATAGGGTTCACCATTACAGTTCGTCGGGTACAAGACGATGGGAGCTTCCGGGGGGGTCGTGGGAGCAACTCTACGGTGACATGTCGCTAATTCCCCGTCGTCTGTCTGACCCTACCGCAGCAGGCAGACGAGACAATGGTTCTAGCAACAGCCTCGCAAATCTCTCGTTCCACGGGCGGTGGACGAGAAAAATTTGCGTATATGACCCCAAGATCCCCCGAAATCAACCAAAGCTTGATCCAACGGCTGAATGATGTCTGACAGAACAAAACTCACGTTCTGGCATCGTGCGTGACCAAGAATGGGATTCCGCCCTTGCCAAGCTGGACGCGCTTGACCTTGCCGAGCTTGTACTCGGCCTCCTCGGCCTGGATGCGGTGGACGGTGAAGCGGCCCTTGGTGTCGTAGATGAGGCGGAAGTTCTCGCCAGTCTTCTCGATGGAGATGACGTCCATGAAGCCAGCGGGGAAGGTCATGTCGGTGCGGACCTTCTGGTCGACCTTGACCAGGCGCTGCATCAGGATGGACCGGGTCTCGCGGTAGTTGAGGGCATACTTGAGACGGTTGCGGATGAAGACGATCAGGGGCATGCAGTCGCGGAGCTTGTGAGGACCGGCCGAGGGCTTAGGGGCGTAGGTGCCCGAAAGCTTGTCCAACAGCCAGTGGGAGGGGGCTGAGAGACGCTTTTGGTGCTTCTTGCTGTCATGGTTGTCAGTATCTGCGTCGATGGGGTGTTCGCCGTGGAGCGCGAGGGGTGATTTGCAATATTGTTCATTCGTGGCATTGCTGGTGATTGCAATCCCCAATTCCCAATATTGAATCGATTCGGAGTGTCGACTTACATTCCGCGGGCCATTTTGTCGGTTTGGCTGTGAAGTTAGTCGGGATGCAGAAAATCAGAAATTGAGGCGGGCTATGTCCAACGAGACCAAGATGTGCTCCGCTGGGGCGCGCACAATTTTTTTTCGTCCTCGCTAGGCCTAGCGTACTTCCTCTGGGGCTTTGTGCCCTAGCCCGTCTTTGTGTGGAGGCTTGGCTCCCCAACTCGAAACGGTCACGCGTTTTATCACGTGCTCTTATCGCGATAAGCTCACCTTGAGTCGGTGGAGCCTCACCGTCACGCTCAGAGCAGAATTGACTTCGGCGCCCCGCGCCGAGGTTCATTCTTTTTTAGGTAAACGGGTCTGATCGGGTCCCTGGCCGCCTTCACATGTAAACGGGTGAGGTTCTAGATGTAACAGTGACGCCTGCAGGGCAGGCTATATTATTTCAAACTAAGCTATACGAATCGCTCGCTAAACTGCTTTTGATGCAGCAGGTGTCTGTAGATGCTATCAGCTGCCAATTGCTGGCACTTGTCTCTTCTTCCCACTTGCGTCCAAGAGCGGCTGGCTTGCTGGGTCCGTTTGTTCCCTTCGAGACTGTCTGTGTCTCGTAGCCCTCTAAACTTGTTGGTATCAGTCAAATCAATCTACCATGCGCCATAATCTCATATGATATCCTGTGTAGTCCAAACTCCCATAAAAAAACATTATCCGTAATATGTACCATGGTGTGATGAAAATAAGTGGTGTGTGTGTTCGTTTCTGTTCGTGTCCAATGACATCTTAGCACCGAAGTGCATATTCATAACGATCGCGGCGAGAATCCATGCCGGTCGCGGTNGGGGGATGATGGTCCAGAGAGGTCGCCGTGGCGACCGTGGCCCTGAGCCAGGCGCGAATCATCCAGGAGAAGTCTGGAAATATCCATCTCACCGCCCATGAAGTGGCCAGCGCCAGCATCACCAAACTCAAAGCCTGGGTGCTGTGCATAGTCAGTCTCGACAGCATGAGACCACCGCGGGACCTCGTCGCGGGAGCCACGGCGGCTGTGCATGGCAGCAACCTTGGAGCGCTTCAGCGAGTTGTCGATGGACATGTTTACCGAAGGCTCCATGACGTCGTTGCCGCGGGACGAGTCCTTGGCCTGGAAAGTGCCCTTTTCAATGCGCTGGTAGATGGCAGGGTACTTGTTGCGGACTCTGTCACGCAGGTCGGTGGGCTGTCTAGTGGAGAGGTGGAAGCGAGGGTCACGCTGGATCTTGGTCCAGGCCGGGCCATAGTGGTCGAGGCCCTCGAGAATCTCGTGGTCATCCTGCTCCGTGAAAGGCCGGCGCTCACGACGATGAGACTTCTTGAACGGGCCGTGAATGCCGAGTTCAGCGAGGTCTTCCATGTTCTTGCGATGGGCGCGGCTCTTCTTCGCTTTGGGCGAGTCGGAGTCGGTGGAACTCTTGGAGCTCTTGGAGCGGGACTTTTCCTCGCTGATCAAGATGTTCTCCGAGTGCAAACCCTTGCGTGAGCTACTCTTGCTGCTGCCCTCGGAGCGACGCTCAGAGCGAGAGCCCTTGCTGGAACGAAGTTCCTCAGGGCAGCAGGTGCGGAAGCGATCCTTCAAGTCACCGGCAGTGCGGTCGTTGAATGTAAAGTCGGGGTCTTCGAGGATGTTTGTCCACTTGCCGACGCCGTGGCGGTTGACRCNCAGGACTGTCGCGCCCGAGTCGGCGAGCATCATGCCCGCAAAGGGACCTGAAGCATCAAGTTAGTTTGTGGGATTTGGCTTTTTGAAAGTGCCAGCATTGCTATGATGGGAGAGGTGAGCTTCTGTTCAAACGTACCTGGAGCCAGGCCGGCAAACTCCAGCACCTTGATGCCTTTGAGAGGAGGTGCGCCAACCATGGTGATGGGGTGTGTGGAAAACTAATGAAGGGAAAAGATGAGAAAAAAAATCAGGGATGAGATAATGTATGAAATGCAACTTGGAGATTGCAGATGCAGCAAGATTGCTGAGATGGAAGTCATGCAAGAGGTCCGCAATGTACAGCCGTACCGTATAGCCGAGGGCCGCCGGCTATGTGGGGGTATCCTCTTGGAGCGAGGCCAGAATCTGGGGAAACGTTTATTTTGATATTCCCCGTGGGGAACCAAGGTTACTAAAATAAATAATCATATCATCAATTCATAATATATGTATGAAATCAAGCTATACTATTATCGAAGCAATTATATTTCTCAGTCTTGAGTTCCGTTGTGCACCTTCATGGCGACGCGACGCTGCAGCTGTGTGCGATCCCGTCCCAATCTGGCAGTGCCCCCCATTCAACTTACAGCACCAGAACAGCTAGCAGCAAAGACAGGCCCGTCCCCCATGCCATGCTCAAAGGTCCTCCAAAAGCGTACGCTGCCCCAGAGTCTTGCCCGCTCTGCGTATTGTTCAGGGTTGCCTTTGCCACGTAGCTCACGCCGACAGCCTCGTCAATGTCCAGGAACAAGCCGGCCGGCACGGGGTCGGGCTCCTCCCCCTCGACGTCGGCGTCCGTAATGTCAAACTCGACGGTGTGGCTGTTGGACACGGCGCCGCCGGCCGTGTAGTGCTCCTCGCCGTCGCTGTCCAGGATCTGCAGGCCGCGCACCTGCCCCTCGATCTTGACGTCGATGCTGTAGTGCCCGTTCTGCAGCTCCTGCAGCGGCACGTACATGTACGTCATGTTGTCCCACGAGTAGAGGGCGTTACTCGAAGCTTTGAAGGTGGCCTCATGATTGTCCGCGCGGGCCGCAATGCTATTCTGGTTGCTGCCGAGATCTCGCCTGTCGTTGCGCACCTTGCAGCCGCCCTTCATGCGCACGATGAACTGCTTGCCCTTGCCGGGAGAGCAGTCGCTGACGAAGCGCCTGAACAGCTTGGACTGGGCGCCGGAATTCTGCGAGTATGGGATGCAGACTCGGAAAGCGCCTTTGCCACCTTCACCCGCCATGGCTGTTTGTTCCCGGCGTTGTCAGCATACAAAGGAGAAGGAGAGGGGAGAAAAGAAGCCATTGCGGATAATTTTTTACCGAAAACGTACCTGGAGGATACTCGTCGCATTGTAGACTGTTCGGGTCGCCAAACACGGCCTTTTGCTTCGCGCAGTAGCCCTTGCAGCGCGCCTGGCTGCGGCGCAGCGCCTTGCCGTCGGCGCCCTTGTACGTGAGCACGTCAAAGTTGCTGCCGTCGCCGGAGCGCCCGGAGCTGGTACCCAGGATCCCCGAGCACATGCTGAGGAACAGCTGGTCGGTCTGGCCCGCGACGTTGGGCACCTCGACGACGGGCAGCATCTGGCCGTTGTGGCACTCGTACACGCAGTTGGGCCGCGAGGTTCTGGCGCCTCTGGACGGCGAGGTCGTGCTGGTCGCCGCGCTTGGCGCGTCCGTTGGTGGNCGCACGCCGTTTCGGACGTCTTGGATGTGGATGTCACTCTTGAGGTGACGACCGTGGTTCGGGTCGACGTCTCCGTCGATTCAATGACTCTGGTGCGCGTCGTAGTAATCTGCGTCGTCGTGGTCGTCTCCGTCAGCACCAGGCGACGGCAGTAACCAGCTTGCGGTGCGCATTGAGAGCCAGCAGGGCAGCCTTGTTTTTTTCTGTTAGCGGCGATCGAATGCACCAAGTCCCGTCAAGAGGCTTACATGTTCCTAGGCACTTAAGTTCGCCGGGCTGGCAGCAGGACGTGGTCCCGCCATTGGTGTTGCACTCCGTGCCGGCTTGACAGATGCTCTCGCCGCAGCATATGGATCCGGGCTTGGCGCAAAAGTTCTTGCCGCACGTTACGGCCGTGTCGGGGCAGCAATTATTGACATCCAGACGGCAGGCATACGCAGAGGGGCAGCACAACGGGGGCGCCCCGGCGTTGCACTTTGAAGTGGAGGTCAGCGGCTAGAGTTCCCTATGCCAGGGAAATGAGCTTAAACTTACACACTTGTATCCAGAAGGGCAGCAGGATCGCGAGGAGCACATGACGGGGTACGGGCATTGTCCCTGTCGCGCCTCCAAGCCCAACCCCGGAATCTCAGGGAGCGATACGCCAGCGAGCTCGTGTGTGCGATCTCTTTTGGCCAGGAAAATGTCTTCTGGTGGCTCGACCGAAGAGCCTTTAAAATCGGTAAATTCAGGACTGACCGTATCCTCTGCTGCGGCGTAGACAGCTGGTGCCCAAATGGCAGCAACTATAAAAGTGATGTATCGCATATTGACCACCTTGTACGCAAAAGAATGGGGGAAATCAGCGAGCTGAGTTCATATATTGAGGTTTCAAATCTTTTATCATGGTGAAGAAGAAAACAATTCTTAGGACGAATTGTTGGAAGAAATGGCTTGGTTCAGTCTCTCGCGCTAATATTCAGCTTCAACAGCTGCCGACATTTAGAGGCATACTAGCTTCGAGCTGGGCACCCTGGTTCAGCCTTGCAGCTTCAGCCGCAATATCACCCCCGCGTTGTTACCACGCTACTTCGTGTACAGCGATATTGCACCACTGTTCTGGATGCCGTCAGTAGTTCAGACTATCCGCTAGGATTATGTCTTATTAGGCCGAAGACGCATGCATCCAGTAGTGGCAGGAAATTGAGCCACATCCCAACCTGTCGCTGGCCAATGTGGCGAGTACTTGGTGAGCCAGTCTGAGGTGTGTGATCTGCACATCGTCCAACTTAATCTGATCATCCCACTTCCTCGGCCGTATTGTGATTTTTAATTTGCTCTTCTTCAACTGACTTATATGGAGGACAACTCTGCCGCTTTGCTCTTTCACCTTCGCTCGTGTGCTCTGCAGTTTGGAGATCGCCAGCCTCATCACCCGCTAACTACCCTACACTAGGCTACATTGGCGTGAGGCATTGTTGGACTACTTTCTGCCATTTTCAAGCCCTTTCAACTTTAGAAAATGGCTTTAGAAATTGCATCTTTGTTTTATTACAGATCTGTGCTGTAGAATTGACACTCTACTGGGCGAAAGACCTGCCATGAACCCGAAGTTTATCTCGACTGAGTGCCAGCTGGTTCTCTAACTTGATCGAACAGGAAATAACACTGCCGAAGGAATAATTTACATTTTCCCAATATGATCCTATATCTCAGTAAGGCCAGCGGGGCGATTTTTCCTGGTAAAAGATATAAGCTAGCCCTGGTGCAGCTCGCTGACTGTGGGGTGCTCAGTAAGACATGAAGAAATCCAGCTCCCGCAGGAGCAGGGGCAGCACTGAATAGGAAAGTGTTTAATATGCATGATCAGAGGCCATTTTGCCCATCTGAGTATAGATAGATCCAGGTACGAAGCACCGATGGAATGTTTCGCACTAGCGGGCGATCTGCGCGAGCTGTCGGCCAAGAGGAAGAAGATCAACATTACAATTTTGCCAAAGGAGCTTCTGTAGCTCAATTAAATCATACGTATTAATAAATAATAGCTGTATTTCAACAATTATCTCATTTAGATTACAATACCTGCCGTTCTTAGTCACTGACATATGCATCCACTGGTGGCTCAATACAGGGTTCCTGAGGGATTCGGCTTCCTGTTACTCAGATGCCACGGCCAGCCTTGGCCTACAAAGTCCTTCACTCGATTAGGCTCACCGCCGAGTCGTCTTTCTCTTTGTGGAACGACTAGGATTATTTTATCTTGAAGGACCTCTAGAGCCCCTGTATTTGAATT
Source organism: Lecanicillium saksenae (assembly GCA_027627215.1). Lineage (NCBI taxonomy): Eukaryota > Fungi > Ascomycota > Sordariomycetes > Hypocreales > Cordycipitaceae > Corniculantispora > Corniculantispora saksenae. The sequence continues at coordinate 6,653 of JANAKD010000377.1, read as the reverse complement.
CTTTAACTGTGCTCGTCTAACGATTGGGGATAGCGTCAACCGTGCATCTCAGTAAGAACCAACTTTGAACATGAGCAATGAGGATAGCAGCTCAAGTATATAAGAGAAAGACTCTTCCGGTAAAATACCAATATTCCATTCTCATCATCAATCTACTTCCAAGCCCTCGCACTCCAGCATCATCTCACTCAAGCCACTCATCATGTCTCTCCGAACTCTCCTTGCCGCTGCGGCCACTCTCTCGGCGACGGTTGTCGCTGACAAACGTGGTCTGGCGTTCAATGATGGTATCAACGTCAGCGGATTCCATGACACTTTCATTGCCCTGTCTGCCATTAGCTGGACCTACAACTGGGACAGTGACACCAGCAACAACGACAACTACGGCGAGTTTGTTCCCATGCTCTGGAGCCCTCGCGGTGACCACACTGGCCCCTGGAATGACCATGTCAACAAGTGGCTCGGACGCGGCACCCAGTATCTGCTCGGCTTCAACGAGCCCGACCGTCCTGACCAGGCCAACATGTCCCCTGGTGATGCTGTCTACGCCTGGAGACAGTACATGGAGCCCTACCACAGTCGTGCCTACCTCGGCGCTCCCGCCGTGTCCAACGGCGGATTCGGATGGCTTCAGGACTTCCTGAACCAGTGCCAGGGATGCCATCTTGATTTCATCCCTGTTCACTGGTATGGCGATCACTCCCAGGAGGCCGACTTCGAGAACTGGGTCAACCGCGTCTGCGACTTGGTTGCGCACAACGGCCGCAAGGTCTGGATCACTGAGGTACGTCGGCAGCAGCCGCATCTTTTCTTCGTATGACAACACGCTGACTGAATTATAGTTCAAGGGCTGGGGCAATGAGCACGAGCAGATTGCCTTCCTCAAGAAGGCTATTCCCTTCCTTGACAACAACAGCTGCGTCGAGCGCTACTCCTACTTTGGCATCAACAACAGCAACAAGGACCTCATCGTCGGCAACGGTCCGGATGTGAGCAACTTGGGAGTTTACTATGGCTACAAGATCCCCATTGCGGACTGGCCTTAAATCCCTACTATGAAAAACGGGGGCCGCCTTGCGCGCCGTCGACATGCCCGCTGCTGACCTCACATTTGGGTCGATTTCATTATTTCGCGACACTCGTTCATATATTTTTACCCATACATATTTTCCGCTTTATGCAGTTTTACATATCTTTTGTATCAAGAACTAGAGCTTTCCGTAAATATACTTTCACTCATTTCTCAAACTCTCTTCCGGCATTTGCATCCCACCGCGCCAGATGGTAGCTGGCTCACAATAAAATACAAGACTATGTAAGAGTCAATCTTCTTAGGAGCAAAAGGTACCAGGCATTTAGAATAGTAAAGCTATATGAAACCAGAAAATAAAGGCCTATAAAGACACCCGTTAAAGCATTGTTATGGTTTAGTAGACATTTGGTGGATCATTTCGTGATATTGACAAAGAATATACATAACATGCTCATTAAATTCGTTCCAATTGCTCTAGATCAAACCCCCTTCAAATTCAAGCGCATTTGCAATCCTCGCAATAGCGGTGTTTAGTCAACAGAAGCCACGATCGAGTTGGAGTGAAATTGATCACAGGACACTTGTGCTGTGCTGTGTTGGCCCGTGGCACTAAACCCCAGCTCAATTCCTCAGATGCCTCTTCTTCCAGCTTCAGCCCTACTTACAACTCCCTCATACGTACACTCCTTGGCTTTTAATACCCAGGTTAGACTACCGTTTAGAATTCACACACCATGCGAGACCAAGGACCACACCTACCTACATGCCTGACGACATACGACCTTCTCTCTAGGGGGGCTACTAGGTGAGTGCTACACGTCGCCGATGGTATAGCTCTAAAATATTACGTTTATAAGCATTTCGTCAATTTCTAGATTAAGAATAAGAGTTATAATACATTTTAACGCCAAAACCCTCCAGCCAATATCATATAAAGCTTTCTACTACTACCTAATATAAACTTCATACCACTTATAGCTGGCAGTTTAGAGGAGTACATCTACTCTAATTAGGTTTGTGACCTCTGAAAATCTCGGTGCTAAAAGGTCATGCGGATAGAGTCAATTACTATAATTAGTTAACAGGCTATGGAGTTCGCCGACACAATCGCATGGCTCGCGTCACTTGGCCTTATGTATGGCGACTTATAGCCGGCCAACATTCTTCTCGACCAGTATGACCATATCAAACTTGCTGATTTTAACATCATTGCGAAAATTGGGTTAATAAATCCTAGCAATAGTGTGCCATGGGTATAGCTACGTGATTGCAAAAAGTAGTGGAGGTGATAGCTCTTTTATGTTTTACGATACTTAGAGTGAGCAATTTGCCTTTACCTCTATTTTATATAATTTAATAACGGGTATTAAGCTCTATAAAGATAAAGGACCTGAGGCCCTTGATCTCTTGAAGAACTTAATATTTCCTGAGTTAGGCGACTCGCCGCTAGATAAGCTGACGTCAATATGTTGGATGGGGAAGTTTGCAACACTGGCGGACTTGGTAATGGCGGCGGCATAATTAGAAGGGGAAGGCGTAAAGGGCGGAATGAAGTTGGATGATCAGTATATGAACGCTATGAAGGCTTAATGTTAAGAGCTACTGGAGGGGAAGCTTGCTGGAATTTAGTTTGATAATGTTGGTGTAGAGGATGGCAAGAGAGACATTTGATGTCCCGAGACTGCAGTCATAAACGCCATTATACAGTACTCTTATCTTGAATACTATCCTAATTATTTTCTTAGCACACAAAATGGACGCGCCGTGCGTGAAGCGGGATGGCTACTTGCACCATATGAGCTCCTCGGTGGAGAGTCTCAACGGGACTTCTGAGGCGCAATCTTCTGCACCCTCTTGTACAGTCTCTGATGAGATATTGCACCTCGAGAGGCGTGTGGCTAGTTTCTGGGGACCCTGGGCCCCTGTTATATTCAAGGTCGAGTACAGGGAATTTTGGGTGCTTGCACTGCTGTGATGAACGATGAAAGGTGATAGAAACAATGCATCGAGCGGCCAACGCATGCTTACACGGCGCCCAATAATGTTACATGCAATTCCACGACATCTTGCTTTCAGTTTGTCGCCACTTTTTTCTGCTCATCGTAAAAGGCTTGATAACCACTAAGTTGAATGGCTCGCACTATGTTGCGGCGGAGCGATGGCGTTTTACGATTCGTGATCACCGAATGCCGTTCACGCCCACACAGTTCACAGGAGGGTAGCCATGCCCCTTCCCCAAAGTAAGACCGTCTTGTGAATGAAATTATGCCGCTAACGTTTCACTTTGCTAGAGAGTCCAAGAAAATATTTGCCTCGATTGGACAGCATCGGCAGCGGTCAGGTGTTGAAACCAGTAGCCTGATTCGTGCGGGGCATGGCGGAACAGTGTTGTCACTCTCTTCGCTTCCCCTCTTACGCCATCTTGTACAGCAGGTGGCTCAAAATAAAGGATTATTTTATTTACATCCTGCTCTTTTGGAGTGACGAAATGAATCAATCCTGTCTCGATTTTTCTGTTACTGTTGCCTCCATCACAGCCGATGCTGAGGAGTTGGTCCGCGAATCCAGGCGTCAACGCGATGAATTAGTTCGAAAAGTCGCGCCTGACCAAGCGACATTTGACAATGCGATGCTCCCTCTTGCGCAAATTCAAAACAAATTCACTATTCAGGCTAATGTTCTTGCTTTTTATCGCCACGTTTCTACGGATGCCGATATCCGCGATGCGTCAGCAAATGTACAGAATCTTTTTGACGAGTTTCATGCTGAATGCTGGATGCGAGAGGACATCTTTCGGCTTGTCGATGCTGTATACCATGGCCCCAGGGAAATGTCAACAGAATCGTCTTTATTTTTGGAGACGCTTCATAATAAGTTTACTCAGTCGGGTTTGGGCATACAGGGCATTTCCGCGCGGAATCGACTCAAGGAAATTAAAAGCCGACTCAGCAAGATCCACACGGAGTATCAACAAAATCTTGGCCACCAGACAGACTACATATTTTTTGCACCGTCTGAGCTAGATAGCGTTCCTGATTCAATTATTAAGCAGCTTGAAAGCAACTCTGGCGGCGGCACGCTTCGAGTCGATCTATCTAATCCTTCGCATAGGAACATTCTCTCGTCTGCGACACAGGAGGGTACAAGGAAGAAGCTATACCTGGCTATGGATAGTCGATGCAAAGAGAATGTGCCCCTCCTCCAAGAAGCCGTACAACTCCGCTACGAGATGGCGAAGCTGCTAGGGTTTTCAAACTATGCGGCTTTTCAAATGCAATCAAGAATGGCGAAGAATCCAGATACGGCTCAAAGGTTCCTGTCAAATCTACGATCTAAACTTATGCCTTATGGGCTCAAGTCGTTAGATGGACTCAAGGCTCTTAAAAGAAGCGAGACTGTGAGCGACCAGAATAACCAAGGTTTCTTTCTTTGGGATTATGATTTTTATCATAATAAAATGTTAAAGTCGTTGTCATCTGTTGACCGAACGCGAATTAAGGAATATCTTCCTCTACAAACCACAACACAAGCCATCTTAGATCTCATGGCCCGGCTTTTTGGAATCTCATTCAAAAAGATCAACGCCAAAAACGGAAGTGACATTTGGCAGGAAGACGTTCAAATGTTTGCTGTCTATGATAATGAAGCAAATGGGGGAGGCTTCCTTGGTTACCTGTATCTTGACCTCTTTCAACGGGATGGCAAGTATTCACATGCATCGTGTATTAACCTGAATCCAGTAAGTATCCAGAACTACAAAAATGAACGGTGATATGCCTGGGAGGTTTGAACAAAAATTTCTCACAATTTAACTCTGTTAGGGATTCATCCGTGAGGATGGAACACGTCATTACCCATCAACTGCGTTGCTCTGCACATTTTCTAAGCCAACGTCAAACAACCCATGCCTTCTCACTCACTTTGAGGTAAAAATCTTGCTACATGAGTTGGGGCATGCCATTCACGACTTGGTATCAAAGACTCAGTACTCCCAATTTCACGGGCCTGAAGGCGTACCAGTTGACTTTGGTGAGATGCCGAGTCAGATGCTCGAGTATTGGTGCTGGATACCATCGCTGCTGAAATCATTCAGCCACCACTATTCGTATCTTGGCCCAGAGATGCTCGCCGCATGGCAGGAAAAGAACAAAGATAGCGCGCAGCCCACGCTTCAGATTCCAGACGAACTTATTGAAGCATTGAAAATAGCCAGTCAGGCAATTTTCGGGCCTTTATTTCACCTCGATCAAGTTCATCGGGCTAATTTCGATCTCGCCATCCATCAGATTTCCAGTGATGACGAGGCAAAGACGATAGACATCACGGCATTATGGAACAGATCACGGAAAGAGATTGGACTTATTGATGGGCAAGAGGCCATTGATGGGAAATATACACTTGGAAATGGTTACACGACAACTACGCATCTTATGATGACTGACTATGCCTCTGGCTATTATGGCTATCTTTAGTAAGTAAAGCAAACAATCTGTAAAGCCCATCAACGGATCAACATCTAATACAGATTCGACAGCTCCGATGTGTACGCCGCGGATTTATTCTACAGCCAATTCCAGAACCATCCTCTCGATAGCGAAAAGTTCCAGCGTTACCGCAAGCAAGTACTCGAAAGGGGTGGTAGTCGAGATGGTTTCCAGCTTTTGGTCGATTTCCTAGGGCGCGAACCTTCAGTTGACCCATTTTATGACGACTTATTGCGGTAGTCCTGTATAGAAATCATCGGTTCGCGGACATGTATTTTCGTTCCTTGAATTCAAAGTAGACCATGTTCAACACAGTCTATGTCTGCGCTTATAGCAGCGGGAAAATGAATCGAGGACAGGTTTCAGCAGCTTACGGGCTGCTTCATCTTATGCCTCCGTGACTGTCAAACGCTCCCGCGAGCTTGCCTGTACACAGTTGGTCCATATTCGGTCACTTAGAATTAGAAAAATTCACACAAGAGTAATTTTAAGTAGTAAATTCTTTTAAATCTTTATCATACAAAAGAAATGAATAAAAAAANCGACGCCCTGTCTATAGTCTCAATCTCAAATGCTGTGGCGTCGTGGGAATCGTGAGAAAATGTACCATGCAATGCCGGTGTAGCCTATCCAACGCAAAACTCCAAAACATGTATATCGTGAAAAGGGAAATATTTTAATCAATGCGCGCCGCAGACATTTACTGAGTCCACCAGTCACCCTGATCGTGCATGGCCGTCGCGACCTTGACGAAGCCAGCAATGTTGCTGCCGGCAACCAGGCTGGGCAGCTCGCCCTGCTTGGCGGGGACGTACTCCTCGGCGGTCTTGAGGGCGTTGTCAAAGGCAGCCTTCATGATGCCCTTGAGCTTCTGGTCGACCTCTTCCGAGGTCCAGGTCAGGCGCTGGCTGTTCTGAGCCATCTCGAGGCCGGAGACGGCGACACCACCGCAGTTGGAGCCTTGCCGGGGGCGTACCAGATGGCCTGGCTGCCCTTGGCGGCGCGCTCGGCCTCGAAGATGTCAATGGCCTCCTGGGTGCAACCCATGTTGGAGCCCTCAGCGACGATGAAGGCGCCGGCGGCGACCAGCGCGGCGGCCTCCTCCTTGCTGACCTCGTTCTGAGTGGCAGAGGGAA
>JANAKD010000376.1:0-20985 GCA_027627215.1 Lecanicillium saksenae | reverse complement strand
GGGAAGCCGAGCGAGTCAAAGTTTTGCCGCGTCGTCACGACCGGGCTGAACTCGTTGTAGTACTTGAAGGTCGGCGTGGGGAAGTTGGACTGGATGATCTGGCGGGTGATGTAGACGGGATGGTCCTTTTGGAGATGCAGTCGCCGCGTCGCCGAGTCGAGGACATTATCGGGAATGTTGAACCAATCGGGGTCTGTCTTGCTCGTCGTTCCTCGAATCGTCACCGTGGGCGGCGTCTTGGTCGCGGAGCCAGACTGGAGGTATGCTGCAGATTGAGCTTGGTTAGAGGCGCAAATGCTGGCAAGACTCGAGCTTGTACACACTGGATGAGGAGAAGGCCCTGAGCAGGACTGGTGGCCGGAGAGCAACAACCCTGGATGATAGTAGTTTGGGGGAGGCAGCAGCCTGCGTGAAGCGGCGCATGGCGCCAATGCGACAGGCCATGCTGCACAATGGGTATCGAGATGTCACGATGGCGATTTTGTTCAGGGTGCAGTGGCAGTTGGAGCTGCAAGCTAAAGTTTTGGGTCTCGACGAGGCGACGGCGCTAGCCGGGGTGGGCCTAATTGGCCAATGGGCGGCAGCACCGGTGTACGGCCTGAACGCCGGAGGTGGAAGCTCGAGTCGGCTGTTTTGTGACAACGAAGAATACTGTAATAGTATTGGGGATGATTGTACAGTTTTAAGCTGCTTTCATATTTTAGTTGCCATTATCAACTCTTTTTCCTCCATTTTCTGTCAACGAGTCCTGGGCATGAGTCCTAGGCGCATGCAGTATCCTGGTATGGAAGTGTCCGTGGACGCCGGCTACTGAGGGTCTCACAACAAATCATTATAAATGTGCTAAAATCAGCACAAGTATTTCAACTCACCTCTTCCTGTTCAATATCAAGGTATGCAACAACACAGGATCAATTAACTCAAATCCTGCTTCCCTTCCAACACATTGGGCACTAAGACAGCAGCATCAAGTCATGACGACACTGGTGCAGCAGTGGAGTCACACGCCCCAGCCAGCGAACCACGACCCAGCTTTATCCAATTTTTTTTTCTGCTCTGACCCTTGTCCAGCAAAGCTCGGCGCCGGCGGTCCCTGTGCCGAGAGAAAACGAGCCTGGCCCATCACCACCAACGGTTTGACTCCTCGACCAAGCCCTCTCTCGTTTCCTCGCAATTCGTCTTTTTTTGGGAGAGAACGACTGCGGCCGTGCGACATCAGTACCAAAGCGGAATGTCGCGGTAGCTTTGCACATCCTCTTCTTTGCCTCTCTCCTTCCCCCCCNTTGTCAGTTCTAGTCGTTCGATGCAACGCCGTTGGCCATCATGAGCTCGGCACAGGAATCGGCCTCGAAGCCGTCGGCGGCCAAGAAGAAGACGGCCGCGCACACCATCCGCTATCCCTTTTGGTTCGGCGGTAGCGCAAGCAGCATGGCTGCCTGCGTAACTCATTCATTGGATTTGGGTATGTTTCTTTTTCCCTCCCGCGCTGTCCCTGGCGCGCCGGCTTTGCGCCCGCCGATGACGTCTGTTGCTAACGCCGAGACACTCCTGTGCAGTCAAGGTACGACTCTCTGCGAAACCTTCTCCATCCTCACCTCGCGCAAATATCCCCACGATTCTCGCTTAACACCCCATTCAACCCCGCGACTGTGATAGCTAACATGGCCCCGCGCGCCACAGGTTCGACTGCAAACGCGACAGGGCAATGCCCCGAAGAGCATGAGCGGCACTTTTGTCCACATCCTCAAGAATGACGGCGTCATTGGTCTCTACTCCGGCATCTCCGCCTCGCTCATGCGCCAGCTGACCTACTCGACGGTGCGCTTCGGCGTCTACGAGGAGCTCAAGACGCGCTACACCCGCTCCGGGCGCAAGGCCACCTTCCCGGCCCTCACGGCCATGGCTGTCACCTCGGGTTTCCTCGGCGGCATCGCGGGCAACTTTGCCGACGTCCTCAACGTGCGCATGCAGCACGACGCCGCGATGCCCCCCGAGCAGCGCCGCAACTACAAGCACGCCGTGGACGGCATGGTCCGCATGGCCCGCGAGGAAGGATTCGCGGGCTACTTTCGCGGCTGGCTGCCCAATGCGAGCCGTGCCGCAGTCATGACCGCCGGTCAGCTCGCCACCTACGACACCTTTAAGCGCATGCTTCTCGAATATACCCCCATGGGCGACACACTGACGACGCATTTCTCGGCGTCCTTCCTTGCTGGCTTGGCCGCGGCGACGGCGACGAGCCCAATTGACGTGATCAAGACTCGTGTCATGTCCTCGTCACAGAAACAAAGCATCGTTCAGGTCATTACCGATATTTCTCGCACCGAAGGAATGGGCTGGATGTTCAAGGGCTGGGTTCCCAGCTTCCTGAGACTAGGACCGTACGTGGCGACCGAAACACATTATGAGTTAGAGCCAGCATTTGCTAACACCTGCTGCAGGCACACTATCTGTACATTCATCTTCCTAGAAGCGCACCGTAAACTATACAGGGCTGCCAAGGGAATCGACGACGGCAAGGAATAAGACTCGCAACTGGGTTGGATAGATAAAAGAGTGCGGCATGGGACTATAGAATGGAGCATTTGAGATGGCGTTTGATTTCTTTGTTTTATGGACATGGATATAAGACTTTTTTTTATACGGGCATGAAATTGCCGTTTTGTTTTGTTTTTCATATTGTTCTATTGAGCCGCACGCAGATATACAGGCACACAAACGTTGCTTGCATCTGGCGTTGGTGAGCACATTCAGATAATTCGAATTGTATCAAAACTTGTGGGTTTTATAATTGGTCTATGCTTTTGGTATGCTATTGTCGTATATGATTTAACTCACAGGCCGTCCAGGTGCTTGTCGTACTGGTTCTGGCAGTGAACGACGCCATTGTCGTTGCACATGATGTAGTCTTGGTTTTGTTAGCAATGGTGTTTCCCGAGGCGGTATCAATGTGCATATCCACTTACGCAGCTCAATGGTCGACACGGGGTTGCCTCCCTTGTTATCCTGGCAGGCGACGGTGATTGGGTTGCGCCAGTTGCTGCCTTCACGGGGGCTCCCGACTGGCTTCCCCTGAGGATACTTGTCACACGTGCCCTTGAAGCTATTCGCACAATTAAAAGAGTTCATTGTTAGCATATTTTATCATGGGCGCTGTCTCAAAGCAAGACTCTTGGAGTACATGCAACAGAAAGCAGAATATAAAAGACAAGCGCACTGGATACATACCCATCACCAGAGACCAGCTTGCCGAACGAGTTGCCGAGGCAGTGGTCGAGATTAATCTCGGAATAAGTTTGGCCGCCGCTGATGTTCGTGCAGTTCATGCCCATCGTCCAGGAGTTGCCATCGACGGTCAGATTCCAGGGACCGCAGCTGTCGTCAAAACCGGAGCAATAGTGGCGGGCCTGGAGGCTGGCGCCGGCAGCTGCCGAGGCCATTGCCAGCGTGGAAATTGTAGAAAACCGCATTTTTGTGTGAAATATTTGGTTATAAAAGAGAAACAAATTATATAACGTTCGATTGATATAAGCAATCATGTAGCCGGTCTTCAAGCTCTTTCGCAACCCAGAGCTATATATCAGAGCTCATCCCTGCAGCCGGCTCGTTCATGTCGCGGCTCAAGTCAGGGGTGCTTATTCAGAACCAGCAGTAACCCCTATGTTTGTGATATTGTTCATTTTAAAGGAGCAAAATAAATCTCAAAGTCTCAGTAAGCAACAAGCCACAATTATCGTCATGTTTGTACTGAATGTGTTCAACCTAGGTTTTTAAGCGAGCGTTCAACAAACTTCCCCACCAGGGAAGGCCAAACGTGCCGTCATTGTGCATGACAGAAAGAGCATATACAAGTGCTAGGGAAAATTAAAATATTGCATTGTCAATTTTCTTCTCCAAATTGTCTTGGTAAAATATATAGCTGGCTCACCGGCCGTTGTTGTATTGGTTCTGGCAACGGAGACCGCCGGTTTGGTTGTCAACGCAGATTTCTCGTCTACACCCAACTGGTTAGCTTCATTCAACGCCACCGTTTGATAATTTCCTTCCGAGCTTACTGAGATCAAACTGAGCGGGATGTAACTGCCCCTGTACATCGTGGCAGTTCATGTCCCACGGGAACTGAGCACCGGGCAGGTCTTCCCACGAGTGCGTCGGGCAGCTGTCTCCGAAGCTAAATGTTGGACCTTTGTCAGCCGTATGATTGAACTTTTTTCGGAACCAATTCTACGCCTGTCGGGTGGAAGTTTTCACAGCATTAAACATACTTTATGCCCGTTTCAAGTTGGCCGTCGTTGCTTTTCCTAGGCAATCGTTCAACTCAATGGTGCCCGTGACGAGCTTTTGCAGCCTCATCGCTGCCTCTTGCGGAGAGCTTCCAGTGAATGTCGTCGTTGGCAGCCTCGACTGCGATGTGGCCGTCGCAGTGTTCGGCCCTGCATAGGCCGGTGTAATTTCTCTCCTGATGCTCGGATGTATGATGGCCCCTCAACGGCTTTTTAACCATTTGACCGCCCTTCTTCGCAACTGCCACTATCCAGATCAGGCGGCCACTTGTAATCGAGAAGTTGCCCCATATGCGTTTTGCCAATGACACCGCTGCTGCGACGAACCTGTGAGAAAAATATCTGCAAGAACTTGATTGGGATCCCGACAAATCCAGTATTTTTGTCATCGTCTGCTTTCAGAATAGCAACCCGCATCGCTTCAAAGTTTGTGATGCCGATAAAGCGGCAGACCCTGACGCATTCAGTCGCCGATCCAAAGTAGAGCTGACCAGCAAATAGATTCAGCTCAGTTATAAGTGAGTGATGAATAGATGGAATTGGTTTGTCCGGCACTGTATAAAGATCCAGGTTATCTAAGGGTTGATAACCTAAGTTGGGTCTCGGAGCATAGAGATGCAGGGTCACGTTGAGCGATTTATGAATGCTCGGGAGAAGTTCCTGTGCCTCATACGGACTTAGTATCAGAGCGGTACAGATCTTTGTGTCCTTTTTGAATCGGCGGCTTGTTATGACCCATTGAACAGAGCGCTGAGTATTGCCTGAACCTTGCCCCATCACTGTACGAGCAAAATCTCTGGATGCCATGATATTGCGTGGAAAACTGATACCGTCACGGTGTTTTGCCGCAATAGTTTTTGGAAGCGATAAGAATGCTGGTTGGTAGGCTTCGGAGGAGGTACCTATAAGGCCGCTCCAAATGTATGCTTCAATATCGGGATGCAGGTAATGCACTGCAGGTGTGGCAGACTCGGCTCTTTGCACCTCTCTTTCTCTCTCTACTTCAGGAGACAACTCGCGTTCTTGCTCCTCACTCAGAACGGAAAGAGAGATGTTTTCAAGCACAAAGTCGTTGAACCGTAAAGTAATTGGATCGCTGTCATGCGATGCAGCGGTTATAGACGATCCACCGCGAGCAATGGGGCCATATCGAGCCTCTATTGACATGGCCTCGTCCTCCATAAACTTTTTAGCATGTTCCCGAGACATGCTTAAATCGGCAGTTCCGTCACGATATGTGTCCCACAGCTTAGACTGGCGACTATGCCTCCTCCCCTGGGCCGCCCAAAGGGAGAGGCTGCGAGCTGCATCCTCCCAAGTGCCTCGAACTGCCCATTCCAGTACTTCAAGAACGGTGGGCTCCTGTGCGTTTGATTCTAATCGAATCTCTTTAGGGGCGCAAAATACTACCGATTGACCGTGGCCGAGTTTTCTCATCCTCATGCAAGCTACAGACTATTAGTCGTCATCACTTGTTTCCATAGGAGAATCTTACCCTGAACGAGTCTGTCCTTCGTCAAGTTGGCGCCTAATGTAACAGCTGCTCGGTAGTCCGACGGCAGGACCAAGTCAGTCCCTCTGGTGTGGACCTCGTCAAGAAAGACGAGACAACGGTCCAGTTGCGTGGCAAAGTGCGACGTTTGAAGCAGCTCTACCTGTCCTCTCCGGTTCAATACACAGAGCTCATCATCTTGGTTGACGAAAACAACAGCTTCGGTGAGTCCATCGTCAGCTACAAGGTTTAGCCATTTGGAAGCAAATCCCTTATTGTCGAGCTCGAGGATAAGGGCGCCGACATCTAAAATGACGCGCACAGCTGGAGTCATCTCGACGACCATGTCAAGCAGCCGCTCTGCTTCAGATGAAATGACGCCGGCGTCATTGGGCATGATTGCGACTGTATTTTCAGGCTGTAATAAATAGCGTAAAACCAATGCGTTTGTGTGTACCTGTGTGTCGAGGTTTTCCTGAGTAATTGATAATGGAAGGACAATATGAGAATCATTGGTGCCGCTAAATCCCGTTGTTGGGTGGCTCCTTGATTCTCCAATATCCCAACCCGAAGCAGACAACTTCGATGGGAACTCCTTCATTTCTTGTGGGAAGACCAGATTTGAAAGAAAGTAGTCGACCACGCTTTTCCCACGGCAGAGAGCAGGAAACAACTCTCGAATACATTTTCGACTATCCTCAAGATTAATACTACCAAGTTGCCGAAAAGATGGAGAGAGATTGTCAGCATCTTTGATCCATGCCTGATACTCGATATCAGCTTGGTTTGACCTCTGAAGATGCCTCACGCATGCAAACATATCTTCGTCCGCGAGACCACCATAGTAATAGCTGAGAGACGTTAGAGCAATTACAATGTCAGGGTGGCTGAACTCAGATCTGGCACTTGGAACGTCCTTAGCTCGATACGGGACTGCCAACTTTGTTGGCCGAGGTCGTTCTTTGTCAAGACCGTAGTCTACCCTCCAGCGCTTTCTGCTGAATACAAAGGGCAGGACCCTCCCAGCCAGAAGGCCACGGAGCAAGTACAGCATGTCTTTCGTATTATTTGTGACAAAATCGCCACCACCGTCGAGAAATTCAACCTCAGACTCAGACAGTAACGGCTTTTGGATGTAGTTACAGACGGCTCTTCGAACCGACTCGGGTTGGTGGATAATCGGAAAGCCAGTCAAACCATTTTCACAGATATGCTTAGACACAAGATAGACAAGATAATCCACAGCGTCCTGTCCTAAAAGCCGTGTTCGCTGGAAGCATCCCACTGGCCCAGGGTACACTTCGATAGAATCTGGAAATCGCGCTTGTACGGCTGGGATAACTGTTCTACACACCTCGAGAGCTTCTTGGATGCATGTCCAGCGAGATGGTCCCTGATCAACGTCACGCTGTTTACCCAAGGTGTATACAAGTTCGAATTTGATGCTGAAGTTTTCGTCGCTTTCATCAATAATGTCGCGAGCCTTATTGTGGAGGAATCTGAGTATTTTGAGCATCGCATGTCCGGTCTCAAGATCTTTGGCGATATGCTTCTCTATAGCCATGAGTTGGAACGACAAAATATGTTCTGGCTGCATGAGCAACACGCCGCCATTACTTAGGCAGTCGTCATAAAGCCGCTGCATAATGCCCAAGTGTCCAGCTTGGAGTTTAACCGACCGGGAAAAAGGCATCATAAAGACGCGTCGGTCAATTAACCCACCAAGCTTTTCAACGAGCATGCTGAACATTTGTTTGGCTTGCGGCTTAGCAACAATAACGCGCACAAGTCGCTTTCCATCTGCCAGTCTAGCAGCTACCGCCGGTACAATGACAGAGGACTTGCCTCCGCCCATGATAAGCTGGCTAATCTCATTTTTACCAGATTTTGGTTCTCTCATCTGTGTGGCCATCTCTTCTTGGACCTCGCGTATCATGATTGAGTTTTCAATCTCTAGAAGGAGAGATTCGGGATTATCCTTAGGGTCCCAATTTGTGTGCCCTGGATTCTGCAACTCTGCTACTAATTTGATGCTATCAACGCCGCATGAAACCATGCGCTCTGCCTGTTGCAACGTTGCTAGTGCAAGGCCGTATTCAACTATACAAGCCTTCCAGTGATCAGAGAGTCGCGCCCATTTATTGCGAGATAGTTGCTGTAAAAAGGATAGAGGCCCAACACGGGGCCACAGCTCGGCACCTGACTGGGCCACTGCTTGTGAGAAGTCAATTGACTTCAGAATTGCACTGTATATGCGGCTGACACGAAGTTGGGAGAGATACCTAAAGGTTTCAAGGCCGCTAGGCAACCAAGAGATATCTTCAGGAAGCCTCCAACCATCGCTGATATCTCGCAAGTGCTCGGAGCTAGATTCTAGTTCCTGAACGTACTGAACCTCATACCGGCATGCTGCTTTTTCCTTCAGTCTCCTCATGAGCTCTTCCATCGTGGACAAACTAGCATCGGTGCATTCATTACGCAATAGAAGCCACCCGAGGTGTGAAGTTAACTGCCAGTCTGGTAGAGGAGCAGAAGGCTTGAAGATATCCTCGAAACTGATAAAGCCAGCACAGCTATCGCTATATTGCGGCATAGAAGACACAGTGGGAGAGCAAATATGAGGTGAGCACTGCTCTTTGCTAACCAGCCTTGCCAATCTCGTCAAGTAAGCCCAAAGCAGGGTATTCTGGTACCAGCACATGAATTTTGGCGTAGCTGCTCGCATTACCTGATCAATGTTGTAGTATAGATTCCATCTCCACATCTGAAGCAACGGTTTTGGCTCTGAACATGGCCATTGGCTTTTCAAGTCCCTCATAATATCAGTAGCACCGTCATTGGTGTTCTCATAGTGAGTATGACCCTTACGTCTTTCAAAGTCATCAGTCCGCTCTCCGAAACGTCTGACAAGCCGTGCTTCGGGGCAATCTGGAAGGTCATATCTGAGTTGAAATATGGCATTGCCAAGTTCTGATTCGTTCACAACATCGCCTTTTCCTGGTCGGAAGTTGTAACCCTTGGCTACCGTAACCGCCTTCATCGCCTCCAAGGTGTAAAACGATGCAAGAGTGTAGAGTATCGGCATATCTGAGCTATCACCATAAGCAAGAGCAGCCATCCACATGGCAATATCGTTCATTGATATTGAGCTTCGGCTTCGGCTCAAAAGATTATGGATGTTGAGCCAGTTTTCTGCGAGAAAAGAGCCAGACTCAAGTACCCAACTTGCATCATACTGTAATTTTGTTGAAAGGGTAGATGTGGAATTATCAATGGTCTTATGGCCCATGTATTTCCGAATATATTGCGCCAAAGCTGCTGGCATTTCACAGGAAGGTTTTGAGCTTTTACCCAATACGAAACTGGAAATAGCGAATACCTGAATTGCCTGAGGAGAAGCTTCCCAAGAGCCTCTACTGTGGTAGACCGCATCGCAAGCTGATGAAAAACTCTCGGCACCGAATCCCACGGTACGGAATGTAGAGGATCTAATATTGTCTCGCTCCCGGAGCTCTGTGTCCATAGGCTGTGTCTGTGACAGCTTTTCGGGGTCTTTTATATCGAAAATCTTCATTTTGTTATGATGATCAAACAACTTGAGCGTTTCAGTATAGTATCTCCCATGCTGCGCCATAAAACCAAGATTCTTTGACCAATCAACCGTTTGCATGACTTTTTTATCGGGATGGCACCAGCGTCTTGACGGGCTGAGGCGACAGATGTTTTGAAGAATACCACAAGAAGTTTTTGACAATGTCATGAACGACCCGACTGCAGCCGAGCTGAGAATAGACAGCGCCTCCTCTGTCCCTGTTCTGTGTAGAAGAGGGTCAGGCAAGCAGAAAGATGTGAGAGCATGCAAATAGCTTTGAAACAGTCTGCTCTCGTGGCTTCCGCAGCCCAAAACCCTCCCCAACATGGTATCAATACTGTATGTCTCCACCCGTTTCCGTTTCATATTGCTTGTGTCGATAGTCACTTGGACATGCCCCTCGGATCGCTCGCAAGATGCCTGGCCGAACGGGATAAGCACGACGCGCCGCGGGAGTTTTCCTGGGCTAATCAAGACAAGTTTGTCCCTTAGACCTATGAATGTACCTAGAGACTGGTTCTCATCAATGATCATACCGCGATACTGCCGAGACGCGAGCTGACTGCTGTCTCTCTCCACGTAAAATTCAAGATGTAGCCTGTCTAGCTGTACTTCCACAAGAGAATCTTTATGAAGAATACAGTGGATAAACGGGCTATCTTCTAGCGGTCTTAATGCCTTCGCAAGCAGTCGGGCAGTCGGACTTCGCGCAGCAAGTACAAAGCGGCCATCGCTGTGTAAATGCCAACGGAGGCCAGAGTTCGGCCGTAACAAGGTCCAACTAGCCTCTTCTAGTTTCCAAGGACTGGACAATGCACGAAATTTCACTGATTGGCCGGTGATGTCGTACCAGTGTACATGCTTCTCGATAAATGCAGAAGGGTAGTGACCTCGTAGGAGTCGGCGGGGTAACAGCTCGTACGACCTCGTACCCGAGGAGATTCGAAGCAATAGATCGGGTCCTGAGGCCGGGTTATCCTGACTCAGACCAAAATGCACACTATAGCCGTGAAATTTGCTCCTTGCCAAATATTCCATGCCAGGCATATTACTGGGTAGGACTTCAAATGTCGCGTATCCGAACATTTCTCTATATATGTCATGACTCCGATACTCCACCGGCAGACGGCCAAGGGGATTTCCATTGACCAGCAGCTCCCCTGTTAAGAGATTGAAGTGAACTTGAACCTTTTCGCTGTTATCTGTTGTTACTGCAGAGCTTCTCAACCAGTACGTATGTGTCTCCACCGCAGCCCAATTATTTGCCGTTTTGTAAACTGGCCATGACAACTGTATGGCATCATCTAGCGCATTGGATTGCTGTTGGACAATTTGATCCGAGATTATCTTCCAGCTGCGAAAGAGTACTCGTTGCCATCGACGTTTCAAAATTGCTAGAAATACAGCGTCTTGGCCGACAAGTTGCTCACCTTCATGGATTGCTATGGAGCACCGCAGCAATATACTTGCATGCTTTGGTGAAGCCAGTATAGATACCAGGATATTACTATCCAGTTCAAAGGTACAGGAGCAAATCAAAGCGATCATATACATCTTAGAGTGATGCATGTCTCTCATCTTCTGTGTAATTGCGCCTCTGACTTCCTGCTGGAGACCCTGGTACCAGTCCATGGTTGTGGATCTGCAATTATCTAAAAACTTGAGGCAGCCGTCTTTCGTTGCCTGATCACTTGTGATGGCAATCAGGCGACAGGCAATAGAGATGAAACCAATAATAGCATAGACAGCTTGCCAGTTACTCTTGATATGCTGCAGTTGGATGTACAAGCCCTTCAAGAGCGGGCGGGCGAACCGAGGCTCGGTTACCACAAAATGTGTAAGCCTTATGGTAGAACGGGATTTCGGAGGCCCTGCCTGCAAGACACATTGCAGAAGCGTAAGCAAAGTTTCGACCTTGTTAAAGTCCACGCTCGGTGCGTGGAGCTGCACCAGAATATTGTGCCACTGAATCATGTTTCCAAGCGGTATCGTGCAGAGGGCTTTATATTCTTCGATTGTAAAGTGCTCTGGGCACTGATGCAGGGTGGCCATGACGGTATTGGGGGGTGGACCACGAGGGTTTTGGGCGGTGCGCCTCAAGAACTGTTGGAGATCTTTGGAAACAGTCGGCATTTTGTACATGCATGACGTTCCCAGTCCATCAGAAAAAGTCGTTTCACCTAGAAAGCTTTGTGCCTCAATGTCATAGTAACCGTAGGACTCTCTGCTCCAAACAAAGACATCATGCAAAGACGTCGTCTCTCGAACGTGTATCGTTTCTGGCCCACTGTGCTTGGGGTCGGGCCACACTGCGAGGCAGTCGCGCTGGCGCTCTGAAAATGAAACAAAGTATTTCGAAAGTTCAGGATGATGCTGCACAAATGTTCTTCGCTGATGTCCCTCTGTGGCTGGTCTGTAACTGCCTTTCAAACCTGTCCGTTTGACGAAGAGGGTTACATCCCGCCAATGTCCAAACGGCGGTGGTACCGCCAATTCAAAGACCACTGATTGTGCCTCCAATTCGTCTTTCGGAAGTGGCCACTCGTATACATTAATACGCATGGAATTGGCTTCTGCATCCCATCTGCATTTATGACAACGAATCTCATGCGGTAGTAGGTAGGTCCTTGACATACAAGCGTTCCCCCCCNACGTGAGCGCTATGGGAAGATTGGAGATTCAGTGACCAGCAATGTAGCTTCTTGTCTTCGAGTTCCATTTCCTTAAGTCTACCAGTATATCTTGCGTGCGTCTTGATATCTGCCATCAGGGTTTTATGGCTTTGAGAAGTCTGGAACCATCGCACAGAGAAGCAGTCGCTTTTTCCGTGGGCCGTGAAGATATGCGGCGCCTTGTAGCGAGAGCGACTCTCACGCTTTCCAAGATAGGTCTCAATCTTTTGCAGTCGCTGATGATCCGCCATTAATGGCAAAAGAAGCGACTGAAGGAGATCGGGGTCGACGCCAGGGTCATAATCTTCAAGAAGTGGACAGGCAACAACAGCGGCCCGATCACACGCAATCCAAAGATCGATTAACGTCAACACCAAAATGGACATTGACTCCGGGTTTTCCTTATAGACACTCACCGCAATGTTATGGTATAAATATAGTTGTTCTGCGAGCATCTGGCAGGTACTGTGACGAGAAATATTCGCCTCGAGCCAATTGTTCAAATGCAATGCTACCCATGCTTCGAAGGAGAGCAGGTCAAAGTCACGGGATTGTTCTGTGGACTTTTCGAGGTCAGGTAGACGACCAGGAGCATACGTATTCATAATGAATCGTGGCTGAAATGACATTGATTTCGGACTATTAGTTCGGTTGGCCAGCTCTGTCAGGTAGCTGTCCAAATCTGGTAGGTTGATCTTTGCGTCGTCTTGTGTTTTCAAGGTATTCATGGCAGACAAGTCGATACGCATATCGTCTCGCCTCTGTAGTTGATCCCACCGTTTCCTAAGGATACCGAGCGCGTCTCGCATTGCATCATATGCATACGCTCTGGAGGCAATCGTACAGTCCCGGACCTTGCACAGACGGCGGTGTAACTTTGCGTGCATGATATAAAGCAGCTCGCTGTCAAACCCGACTTTGGTTGCCTGTTTGAGGATATCGGCGAGGAAAAATATCATGAATTCTTTGTATAAGATGCCCGTCTTTGTGTCTGGGTTCGCGCGAGCCATGGTGAGCTGCAACGTGACCCGGATCATGAGCCAAGTGGGTGACCGTGTCCATGGAAGTTCATCCTTCTGGAAAATGACATCCTCGCGGGTATTTTTCCGAATCGAAATTGATTTTGCTGGATCACCGCGGGCTAACAAGGTCGCGACTAAAAAGTTTGTTACTAGTTTCGGATGCGTCGTCTCCCGATATTCATTGCAGGTTATGTTGTCTACAAAGTCGGTGCTGAATACCGGTTGGCTGCTCATTTTGGCAAGCGTTGCCGCTAGGGTAACGCGAAAGCTGTGGTTAAACTCATCATCCGGTACGGCAATGCTCGATGCAGGAAACGACCGACACAGTCGTGTTTTCATGGCACTGTGTCGGGTTGGGGAGAGTTCGAAGACATCAAAGGTGACGCCGCCTTTGACCTTTGTGATGATGATTCCGGCATTCTGCGCAACAACGTGTAACGGTATCGACGCTCCTTTGGCAGATCAGTCAAGTAGATGGTTGATAGAAAAAGGAGCCTGTACCATCAGAGTGTAAATTTTCTAGCGCCTTAGTGAGGCCGCTCTTGTTGATAGTAATGGTTCCGGCCAGATCATGAGCCACAGCCATGTTTTCCATGGCTGCGAGAGCACTCGTCAGGGCCTCAGGAGGACCATGCTGCTGGAACTCGGTAAGGGATCGAAGAGCAATGCTTATCAAAGGCCCATCTTGAGGAAATTTTGCCTTATCGCTGCTTGGTATCTTTGGCGGTAGGAATATATGATCCACGAGATACGCGAGAGCCTCTTGAAGGCCGGTATTGTTTGCCATTGTGTATCACAGTCGTTTTGCAGCTAAAGCGGGGATGTAGAACAACAAGGCGCCCAACAGCAACCAGCTGCGACCTCCGCATCACTGCTTTATATGTATTAGCCAGCTGATGTAAGCTCTCTCTCCCTTACTCTTGCATTCAGGCTGGGACTAGATACTGCAGCATGGTGGCGCTATACCTCGGTGTTGACGTACTGGTGGTGTCAAAACATTGCGTCAACGGGCTCGTTACGGTCTTTGGACGAGATTTAAAACCAATCTAGGCATTGCAGTTCGTATTTCCTGATCTATCCTTGGTTGCTTCAAACAGCATCAGCTTCAAGAGCTGGTGTTATTGTTATGCACTAGAGTTCTCATAGTACATCAAAGTCCCCCCTCCTCCCCCTCGCGTCACTTGCATGCGCCTCGTTAGCTGGTGAGGGGGGTTAGGCAGACTCGTCCATCGGCCCGTCCAAAGAGTGGTAATATTTAAGATTGGACCCTCTGCGCTTGGCTATTCGTCTTTGCACCCCTTTAGTCTCTATTTCAAGTGATGGCCCCCCTCTCATTTGTTGTCACAAGAAGGGTCAAGGTTGGCTGACAGAATCGTCGAGCATTGCATAACCTTGCCACTGCTGCCGACTGAGCGTGTGTACCACAGCGCACTATGTCGCATGGAATACAGGGCCGAAATAAATCGGATGACAAAACGACTATTAGTAGCTTTATAACAGAAACGAAGGAAATTAGAAGAAAAAGGATCATGGCTGTGCACATCAAACCAACCCCAAATGCGACAGCACCTCAAGTCGAGTCCCGTAACAAACTGGTGCTGTGCTGTCCCTTATATACAATCCCAAGATATAAGTGAGATACATGCGGGATACATGGCGGAGGCAAAAAAAAAAACACCTGGCGCAATCGCTTCCGAAGAATTTTATCCCAACTTTTTATTTTATCTTTTTNCGTATTGCTCGCAGCTTCTATTAGACGCAGGATTAAACTAGTGTTATGGCGCAACACCTCCCAAGCTACCAGTTAGGTTGGTGAACACCGCTAAAACCAGGCCCTACTTTTGTTCAACCCACTCGTAGAGCTAATGTAGCCATGAACCACGTTTTCATATACCACAGCCGGATCCATAGTGTATTTATAGCGAACCCAGTGCCTTGATTGCCTGCGGAGTTTGTTTATATGTTTGCGTACTCTTGCCCCAACGCCATAACATGCTGCACGCGTCGTCCGCATGAGTAAGCGCGTAGGAATCTTCTTTCTTAGACTTACTACATTATCTGCCAAAGAATATAATCAAGTCAATTCTTGGCTTCAGTAGCCCTGTGTGTGGCTATGCTTTGTTGCGACTTATGTAAGACTCTAGTATTAAGCATGGCTTGAACCTTCCGTTGACTGGTACTGAAGCGCCCTCGAGGGTCTAGGGCCTGAGCTCAGGAGGAAGTCAAGTATATCTTGGCCTAGTCGATTCGACATTTTTGTGTACATGCCTCTTAGCACAGCTTCTCCAGAGTCATTAAGGTCGAGGTCGGGTCCGCGACAGCCAGGAATAACCTTGCCATGTGTCGCAGGATGAACATAACGATGCTTGTGGTGCGAAATCCAGTTAAAACAGAAGTAACAAGCGGGTTTACTACATCCAATATACTTATCATCATCAACAAACTTCATAGAACGACCCCTGCTGAATTTATCGACGAGCTGCAGCTCCGCATGTACCCGGGTGCTGATGCTTCTTCGGGATGCAAACACCGTGCGGATGTCCTCCGTCCCTGGCGCAGAGGGAAAGTCAAGCTCGACAAACTTGTGAAGGGCATCTTTGTTTTGCAAAGGGTTGTGAGAAGCCAAGTCTAAACAAATTCCTCGCAAAATCTCGTACGGCGTCGTGGCTTGCTCGTCCAACCTCAACGGTTTCACCTCTGGTGCGTCATCGATCGTTCGAATACATGATATATGACGAATTGATGAAATTTCGAGATGTGCTTTGACGATGGCATGAACTGCTGATTTGGTTGCGCCAATCCTTCCAATATAATGTGCGAGTTTATCGTAGTCATCGTGTCCCGTTCTTGACCATTTCTTAATTTCGGCAACATCGGGTCCACGCATTTCGTAGCAAAAGTTCACCATATCAGCGATCGTCATATTCAGTGGTGGTTCGGACAGTTTCTTAAGCTTTCTTCGGAGAATTCTCGCTTTGAAAGTCAGTATGTATTCCAGAAAAAGTAAAGCAAAGCTTACCATTGTTATTCTGCGTTTCATTCCTCAGTTGCATTCTGCACCATGTTGCAGGCCCCTGCATCATGCTTTTATAAGTCCCAAGACGAGACTGGCATTTTGTTACCGCCAGTTGGAAAATACGGGACGTAGTCGTCTCTGGCTTGAGTGCTCGGTCATTTAGGATGTCCAAAATCCTTGTCGCATAATCCCTTACGTCGCTCCGTATTCCTTCATTCGCCGCCAACCAGAGTATGTTGCTTTCCGGGAGCTCCTGTAGTGCTGCTGCAGTCACCGTAGATCCTCCTTTCTCTACATCGCAAAGGTAAGCGAACGAATCCAAGAAATCTCTGCGAGTCTCGGCAACATTGTCGGTACAGTGTTCCCTGGGTTCGTGTTTTCCCTTAAACTGAGCTAAAGCTTCGAAGAGCACCAGTCTGGGATACAGTTGTTTTGATGCAGTGCCTAAAATTCGTTGGCAGGCAGCATTCGAAGCCGTCGGCTCGGTATGAGCTGGTGGCATCATCGCACGTGGCGCGAGGGGAATGTTCAGTGTGGACATTGTAGCTATCAACACCAAATCGTAACTTTAATTCACGGCTCTTATGCAACTGAGAGATTTATCTTCGGACGAGCTCAATGGATCAGCATGCCATATGCCAGGTGGCTGGCATATGCAAGCCTCCAACTACAGGAGTCGCGCGGGGTCGAGTGGCGGCTGCAGCCGTAGCACAATCTTGAGGACAGCCTTGCAGCTGCCACTGTCTGCGAATAACCTGCCAAAAATATTTCAGGAAATAGATTCCCTACACATCGGTATACATGACCATTGGAGGCTGGTCCATCTCACCCAATCCCCAGGCCCAGACTGCACCAAGCTTGTATACCATTTGCACGCTATGCGACCAATCATAGTGCGCATCTTCAAACATTCCCTGGGCCTTGCCTTTGTCTACAGCTGCTTCAGTTGCAAAGGTCAAGAAGTGATTCCGTTTTGTGCCCGAGGGAAGCGTCCTATGGCTGTTAGCCCCGAAAGCTGGGCGTAATACGTCCGCGCAAGTCACTTACAAAGCATTGCCCAGAATGCCGTGGCACAGCCCCGGCTCTTTCTTAATCAGGCCCTTTTCCCAAACACATTCTTGCGCCTTGGCAATCGATTTATCGATTTCTTCCTTGAGATTCGGGAAATGCGGTCGCAGCGCCCAGAGACTAAAGATGAACCCAGGCGCGCCATGACAAAACTGCACCATCTTGGTCTCCGTCTCGTCCTCGCGGTTACTGAACATGGGCCAACCGCCGTCCTCAAACTGCATCTCCAACAGCCTCTTCAAGTGTGCCTCCAGCTTTTCCGCGAGCGCTGGCTTGGTCAAGATCAACTGGGTAATGTTGCCAATGTCACCATGCACCGCCCCAATATAGCGAGCGTTGCACCATCTCCAGCTCTCCTCGCCGTAGTTATTGGCCTGAAGCAGCCTCTCCGCGATGTTATCAGCGTGCGCATTGATTTTGTCGCTGTATTCGGGTGCCCAGTGCCGTACCAGTCGCAGCAGATACAATGCGCCAGCTCGCCCCTGCATCATCTCCGGGTCATACTCGTCCTCTTCATCTTCGTTCACAGGGGCACCCACGGCGTCAAAGTCCTGTAGAAATCGATTCACATCCTCTTCCGTCCCGGATAAGCAGGCGCGTACAGCATTGTAGCTCATGTCTTCGTTGATCAGTCCGCACATTGGGCGTGGCAGCTCGGGGACGGGGCCGCGCTCGCGTTTGACGTAGCGATGCGCCCACTGCCGCAAGTCGTCGCCACGGACCCTGACGTCCGGGTGCAGCGCCGAAAGTTGAAGGAGCATGTGCGCTATACCAATGTATCCGCCCGAAAATCCCCATAGGTGCTCTTCTCTGAGCTCCGCGAGCGGTGGAAACTCTCGGACAAGCGTTTCCAAAGCCGTCTGGAAGTAGGCAGTTGGTGAGGCATCCAGCGACTGCACTGGCATGGTATTCGGGATATACCTATCCTTTGGGTCTTCTTCCATGGTCGGCATTATCACTAAATTTCAGATTGATTGGTAGAGTTGTCAAGTGTGTATGAGGAGAATGAGAAGAACAGATATATGTGTCTACCAGTGAATTCAGCTGCCTGGAGCCGCGGACTCAAGCAGGAAGAAGCCAACTACACCACTTCAGCTGCTCCAAGTTTCGTCAGCATTAGCGGTCCAGACCAAAAACTAAATTCAACTTGCAAAAGTGCCATGACATTTTCGCGAAGTCCATTGGACATTTCGAATGCGGGGTTCGGCTTTTTAGCCGGCTCTCGCCTGTGTAAGACCGGTTCAATATTTCCCCTTTGAGGCAAAAGTATGCATACGTTTCGGCAGCCATTCCAAAAAAAACCATCATCCTCTCTATTCGCTATATGCTTTTTTCGTAGTTTATGTCCTTACTATACAACACGCTTCCCCTTGAACCCCGTTATTATAAAGGAAGAAGAAGAAAAGCAATCCCGACCAGTCATTGAGAACAAAGAAGTACCCCAGAAAAAAAAACCTTCGAAAAAGTAAACAAAAAACGCCAAAATTTTTCTCTCGTCCACGTCTGGTCCCATTTTGCCGAAAGATTGTATACAATATCTGTGGTCTTCTTTTTATTGCCAGCCAGACTGACCATATGGTGTCGTTCCATATCCAGGACCGCCGCCATAGGAAGTGCCGCCGCCGCCGCCGCCATAGGCCGTGTTGTTGCCGCCTCCGTACGGCGTCGTGTATCCGCCGTCTTGCCAAGGTGTCGTGCCGCCTTCCATGTTCATATCGGGGCTGCGAGGACCGTCAAACTCGGCGCCGGCCTCCTCACCACCGTACTTGCGCGGGTCGAGACTCTTTAGCAGTCCACCAATCTTTTGTTGCAGGACACGAATACCGCTCTGGACAATCTGATCGGGTTCCATGCTGCCAGAGGTTTCAACTTCAAAGTAGAAACGCTCCGGCTTGGCATCGTAGTTGAAGGGCTCGCCTTCCTGTTGGGGCTCTTCCCAAGCAGCGTATTTACTCTTTGGCCTAAAGATAGCATGTTAGCTCCCGTCTCCGAGTCAGGTGCCAAGAACCATCATACCATTCAACCTCCGGGTCAGTATTGTTTTCAAACCACATGTCGAGATGGTGCAGCTTGTTGTGAGGATCGTATTCAAAGCCCACGGCGGACGTGGGCATCCACTTGGCGTGCTCCTTGGCGATGCCCTTCTTCGCAATGCACGTCAACCGCAGCTCCTGGTCCTTCCGCAGCTTGGCGAGGAGGCAGCCGACACCGTCGGGGTCGGTGATGATGGGGGTGCCGACCGAGGTCGCGTGGCGGCCGTCCACGATGAGGTCGCGCGCGTAGACCTTCATGTTCTCGTCGGAGGTGCACTTGGCGTGCAGGGTGAGCGTCACGCTGCATTGCTCGCAGTACTGCTCACAGTCGCAGTCGCGCGAGTAGTTGAGCTCGTCGACATCCTTGGAGTCGAGGGGGATGAGGCCCAGGCGGTGGGCAATAAACTCGTCCGCCAGCACGGAGGTGTTGACCTCGATTTCGACGAGGTCGATGGCGACGGTGGGCACCTCGGCCTGGATAATGCGTCGCAGGGCGTTGGCAAAGGGGAGGTTCGTTTTCGAGAGCTCAAAGTCGACTTTTGTGCTATCGGCCTAATGGGCAGGAAAAGCAAACTAAGATCAGCACATGCTTCCTCTAAAGAACAATATGCACTCATGGAGAAGATTTATTTCGTACCGCCGAAATCGTCACCTTGGGCTGCTCCGGATCCCCATCCATCATCATCGGATCGTAGTTCATGCCGTCCATCTTGAATCCTTGAATCCTGCGCACGCGCGCTGAGGCGATTGAGCAGAAATTCGGGGGTATTCAACGTGTACACGACGTCTCAAGTTCGAGATGCTGATTAAATCGGTCCGCTGGCTGCTGCGGCGCTGTCACACAGGGGTTTGTCGCGGTTTTCGTGGTTTCGCAGGCGGCGATTCAAGGGCTGGTTTGCCTACGAGCCTTTGCGCTGGCGCGCCTCCCAAAGCTCGCCAACTGTGGCGGAAAATGACTAAGCCACAGCACCAGCTTATCGCCGTGCATGAGAGAACCTGATAAGAAAAAAAATATCCCCACCACCAAAAAGTTTGGGGACGACGACCGACTTTTTTNGGCAGTTCTCATCACGGTGGAAAAGACCTTCTTGGTGCCAGAATTACGGACCCCCGACAACAATCAACGATTTCCCGTGCTTGAATTGAACAAATCCCAGACTACGATCGAAGAAAAACCGCGGCACCACCCAACATGAAGATCAAGGCCATCAGCCGCTCGGTGGCCTCGCAGCAGGCCCCCGGCTCCGACGCAACGAAGCAGTCTCGCAACCTCGACTCGGCGCTGCACCCGTTTGAGCGCGCCCGCGAGTACAAGCGCGCGCTCAACGCCGTCAAGCTGGAGCGGATGCACGCGTCGCCGTTCGTCGCGCAGCTCGGCCGGGGCCACGTGGACGGCGTCTACTCCATCGCCAAGGACCCCAACTCGCTGGAGCGCTTCTCGTCGGGCAGCGGCGACGGCGTGGTCAAGGTTTGGGACCTGGCGGGCCGCGAGGAGGCGTGGCACACGACGGCGCACGAGAACATTGTCAAGGGCATGGAGTGGACGCGCGACCAGAAGCTACTGACGTGCGCGGCGGACCGGACCGTCAAGCTCTTCGACCCGTACAACACGCCGAGCGAGTCGGCGCCCATCTCATCCTGGCTGGGCAGCGGCGCCTTCACCTCGCTCTCGCACCACCGGTCCAAGGCCGCCTTTGCCGCGGCGTCGAGCGTCATCTCCATCTACGACCTGGAGCGCCACACGGCGCGCCCGAGGTGCTGCACTGGCCGACGTCGACCGACACCATCACCAACGTCGCCTTCAACC
>JANAKD010000375.1:0-21012 GCA_027627215.1 Lecanicillium saksenae | reverse complement strand
GACGCTGCCATGGCTCCCGCGCGTGGGNCAGATCATGCTCGTGCGCAACGACCGCCCGTCGATGCTCGTCACGTCCAGCACCGACGACGACACCGACGAGGTGCTGTACGTCATGCAGCGGGCGGCGGGCGGCGGCACCATCATCGGCGGCACCTACGACATTGGCAACTGGGAGTCGCAGCCGTGCCCCAACATCGCCGCCCGCATCATGTCGCGCGCCGTGCGGCTCGACCCGGGGCTGGGCAACGGCAAGGGCGTCACGGGCCTGGACGTGATCCGGCACGCCGTCGGCCTGCGCCCGTACCGCAAGGGCGGCGTCCGCATCGAGCGCGAGACGATGCGGGATGCCGGGGACGGCAGCAGCGTGCAGGTCGTGCACAACTACGGCCACGCGGGCTGGGGCTACCAGGGCTCGTACGGCTGTGCGGAGAGGGTCGTCGAGCTGGTGAACGAGATTCGTGCCGCCAAGGGCGAGGATCTCTCCAAGGAGCCAAAGCTGTTCAACTACGAGACCGAGGCTCGCTCAAAGCTGTAACCGGCACGTAATTACCCTTACATGAAAATATACATACAGAAACACATATAGAAAATCCACATTTGCGAATCAGCTGCATAATTGATGATGTTGGTGAAACTAGTGTCATGTCGCGCATCTTCAGCACATATGTCGCTGAGCCCCGCTATAGCTCAGTGCCCCTTTCAGACAGCTCGATCCCTTCATGCTCCCCCACCACAACCGGTTCTCTTCATCCGCAAGCGCCTCGTTGCGATCGCCAGTTGGAAACTTCCAAAAAAAGCTCCTCGAATTGTCAGGACAATCAAAGGGCAATGGAGGTTAAACGCAAGTCTGCGCAGGCGTCGCGCGAGCAGCCTGCCCATGTCCAGGCGCTGACGTTTGTCCTCGACATGGCCTGCGGCCGCCACGCACTATCGCCGCTCATTCCCGTGGCGCTGTGGCTCGCTGATGCGGTCTTGACCTGCCTGGTGATTTGGAAGATTCCCTGTAAGTAGGCCAGCATGCTTCCATGCCTGCTGCGCTCCGAATGGTGTATATACTGACGAGTCCGTTGCCGTAGACACCGAAATCGACTGGATCGCGTACATGGAACAAATTACGCAATTCGTAAACGGCGAGCGCGACTACACACAGATTAAAGGCGGCACCGGACCGCTCGTTTACCCGGCCGCACACGTCTACACTTATACAGGTCTTTACTATCTCACGGGCGAGGGCGAAAACATCCTGCTGGCGCAGCAGCTCTTTGCTGTCCTGTACATGGCGACACTGGGACTGGTCATGCTCTGCTACTGGAAAGCCAAGGTTTGTGCTTGAACGGTTCTTCAATTCTCTAATTGAGTGTGAAAGGAAAGAAACGCTAACAACCAAGACAGGTACCGCCGTACATCTTCCCGATCCTCATCCTCTCGAAACGTCTACACTCCGTCTTCGTCCTACGCTGCTTCAACGACTGCTTCGCCGCCTTCTTCCTCTGGCTCGCCATCTTCTCCTTCCAGCGACGTCTCTGGGCCCTCGGCGCCATCGCCTACACCTGGGGCCTGGGCATCAAGATGTCGCTGTTGCTGGTGCTGCCCGCCGTCGCCGCCGTGCTCCTCCACGCGCGTGGCTTCTCCGGCGCGCTGTCCCTCGCCTGGCTCATGACGCAGGTGCAGGTCGTCATCGCCTTAGCCCTTTGTGGCCACCAACACTAACGGCTACCTCTCGCGNCGCCTTTGAGCTCTCCCGCCAGTTCAAGTTTGAGTGGACCGTCAACTGGCGCATGATGGGCGAGGAGACGTTTCTCAGCCGCGAGTTTGCGCTGGTGCTGCTGGCGCTTCACGCGGCGGTGCTGGGGCTCTTCCTCACGACGAGGTGGATGCGTCCGGCGAACAAATCGGTGCTGGAAATGGTACCGGCGTGGCTGCGCTTTAGCTCGGCGCTGACGCCGGACGAAGAGATTCGCGTGTCGCGGCGTGTGACGCCCGACTTTATCATGACAACCATTCTGTCGGCAAATGTAATTGGGCTGCTGTTTGCACGATCGCTGCACTACCAATTCTATGCGTACCTTGCCTGGTCGACGCCTTTTCTTCTCTGGCGCACCCTGCCGAACGCCGCTCTCGTGTATCCGCTGTTCTTCTTGCAAGAGTGGGCGTGGAACGTGTTCCCCAGCACAAGTGAGTCCTCGACAACTGCGGTCGCTGTTATGGCGACGACTGTTCTCGTGGCATACTTTGGCACTCGCAACGACGGCATCGTGCTTAAAAAGCCCGCTTCCAAGAAGCAATAAGAGCCCGACAAAGGGTGTGTATCATAGTTCAAAAAAGCAGCATAGAAGCGGAAAGTATTCAATATTAATAAGTGCAATATTCATAAATTCGTGATGGCTGCGGGCCGTGGATATCTATTCGTCTTCCGAGTCGCTGGGCGGCATCTTGCCGACAGTCGATTCTTCTTCCGAGTCGTCCTGATCGTATGCCGCCTTGGCAAACTCCTTGGGCCTGTACCTGGTTAGCAGTTGCTCTGCTCAAACTATCCATCCCGGAAAAAAATACGCACCAGTACGGCATCTTGCGCCACTCCTTCTCTCCACGAACAATGTTGATTATCTCGCCTTGCGCCCGCGTGTCAGTGGCGCCGTCCTCGTAGCGCTCCGCGAGGGCAAAGCCGCTGCGCTTGATCCAGATGGTGTTGCGGAACTTTTGCGCGAGCTCCAGGATGAGCGTCTTCTGGTTGGGCAGCGCGCAGAGGAAAAGGTTGTTGCCTTCGGGCTTGACGACGCGGACGAGGCTCTGGTTCTCGGCGAGGGTGTCGGGCGGCGTCAGGGTCTCGTCGGCGGCGGCCTGGACGCCACGGTTCGGACGGCCCATTGTGGTGGCGTGTTGGTACTTGATTGGATTCAATCTCTTTCAGGCTATGGTCACACGGGCTGACCTTTGAAATTGTGTCGACAGGCTCGGCGGTGGTGGTCAGGCAGTCACAAGAGCATATGCCCAAACTTGGATTCTGTCGTCCAACTTTTTTTCGGTATCGATGGTGGGGTTAGAGCTGGTGCGGGCCGCCCTCGACGTCCAGGCAAAGGCAATTTCATGGAGTCTATTGCACATACAGAAGCGTTCTTTTATTTGGACGCAAAGCTTCCGCCAGGAGCATTTGGTCAAAATTGAACAGGAAAAAGCATTATATCATTTTCTTTTTATTTATTGGCATAAAATATTACCTCCTTTGCTGGCATTTGACTTGGCCGAACTGGTGCAAGACCCTTGTGACCTCACACGGCAGTTAGACGTATCATCGAATGCAGCCCAAAAACAAACTTGTCAGGTTTGGAAGCTTTCAAGTTGCGGATTATATATGACTGGATCCAATTTTCCCTTCCCTTGTGATTCCTTGTCATCTCAGCAGCAGGCCATCAGCATTCACCCGTTTCAAACTTGACTCACAGCAACAGGGGTTCTTTGTCTGAATAAAGACAAATTCTGCTCGAGAACCTTTGACTCACGTTCCAACACGTAATTAAGCTTTCGGGTCGATGCACTGCACTGCGATCGATTAACCTTGAATCCTGCCCTACGTATACGCACCCATTACATCACCGGAACAAGGGAAGCTCGTGCGCAGAAACCCAGCGTCGTCTCGCCCGACGCTCTCGGCCGTGCCACTCATAATCAAGCCTGGACGGAGCATTACTAGCGGGTTCCATCGAATACGCGTATCTTTTCTGCGCCCAGCCAACGCCACAGCGCCTTTTTTTCTTCGTGTCGTTTGTGTGTCAGCAAGCCCACCCGCAACAAGGCTGTTGTCGGCCCTCCCAAGTCTGGGCTGCGGGCCGTTCAATTCGTCCGCGACAAACGTCTGTTCGGATGGATGCTGTCCCGGTGTGTGTTTCGTCCCCTGTGGCGCGCTCTTTATTTCATGTTTCCTCGCCAGTAGCGTTCGGTGGGCGGGTAGAGTGCCATCCTCTCCACGTGGTGCTGTTCCTTCTAGAATGTCTCATCGCAGCAGCGTAACCCAGCTGGGACTGTCATAAAGAAGTGATTCCAAACAAAAAGACGACGAAAGCTACCCTTGCGCAATAACTGCAAGCCCTCCTCTGTTACAAACAGTAGTCTCCAGCGAAAACTGACTTGCTAGCGCAGAAAACGGTCCCGGATGTGCAGCCTTCCGCCCCAGTAATTCCTTGCTCGCACCATCTTCTGCTTTGAGCAGCACTGGCCGAGACTAACAGCATCCCGCCCCCCCCCCCCCCCCCCTAGCTGCCGCCTTACAGGTGGTGCTTTTTAATCGCTGTTCACTAATAATGCGGCTGATTCGGGAGCACTAGATTTTGTCGTTACACGTATTCACGCCCCGTTAGTCGCTGACACGGCTGGCCTAGCGAGTTCGGTAGCCCAGTGTTAGTCTCCCCCACGCGGCGTCGGGCTTCGGACATATCTTTTCAAATACGTCAACGGGAGACTTTCGTCCTTTAATTCTTATTCTAAATTTCAAGTCCCTTTTTCTTGTTTCTCTTGTCCCCAGCATCGTTTGAGGAGGACCACGACTGCGTAAATTTGCGACAACATAACCCCTGTGTTTCCAGCGCGACGCCCTCGACGACATCAACATCAACAGCCTTATTCATAACGCTAAAGCCTGGCCGTCCCGGGGCTTCCGCCTGAAGGAGACACGCCGTGGGCCAAGAGTCAACTGCATTGTAGATATCGACTTGGCAGCGTCCAAGTCCCAACAACACCGTCCACCATGGTCGCCAACCACACGATGGTCGACCCGTACAAGAACTGCGTCGAGGTCAGCGAGGCCTGTCCGGTCAAGTTCACCGTCCTGGGCTACTACCCCAATCGAGGCTCAGGATACTTCTTCACCATCATGTTTGGTCTCTGCCTGATTGGCACAGTTTTTCTGGGAATCAAGAAGCGCACATGGACCTTTATGGCCGCTCTCACCTGCGGTCTGGTATTAGAAACTGCTGGTGCGTACCGCCTTCGCAGTCGCGACGACGCAATAGCCTTTCCTCAACGTGCCACAACTAACATGTATTTTGATAGGTTACATTGGTCGTATCATGATGTCGTCGAACCCGTGGAATCAAAGTGCCTTTGAGTTGCAAATCTGCGCCATCATCCTCGCCCCGACTTTCATCTGCGTCAGCATCTACCTGACGCTCAAGCACATCGCCCTCGCTCTCAACCCGAGCCTCTCGCGCATCCCGGCCGTCTGGTACCCGCGCATCTTCCTTCCTGCCGACGTCTCGTGCCTCATCGTCCAGGCCATCGGTGGTGGCATCGCCGCCGCCGCCGGCCACAGCAAGCCCAAGCTGCAAAAGACGGGCAACCAGGCCATCATCGCCGGTGTTGCCCTGCAGGTCGTGGTGCTCGCCTTCTTTGGTGCCCTCGGCCTCGACTACCTCATTCGCGTGTCGCGCTGGATGCGCAAGCCCGAGGCGCAAGGCTCCGACGGCCTGCAGGTCTGGCGCAGCCGCGACTTTCGCACCTTTCTCATTGCCATGTGCAGTGCCTACATGGCCATCTTTATCCGATGTATCTATCGGTATGTTTCACATGCATGCAAACGCTCATATCTCCCCATCCAGGCTAACACAGGATGTAGTATCGCCGAAATGGCTGGAGGTTGGGGTAACCACATCATGCAGGACCAACCCAGCTTCCTCGTTCTCGACAGCTCTCTTGTGCTCGTCGGCAGCGCCCTACTGACCATCTTCCACCCTGGCATCTACTTCCCCCAGATGCGCCACAACGCCGTTGCACGTCGCCAGGAGCGTGCCAACGAGAAGGAGAGCGCTAAGCGCGACGCCGCTTCCGCCGGTGGCAACGAGACAGACGAGACCAGAATCCCTCCTTCCACTAGCCTCTCTCCTGCTGAGGCGGCCAGCAAGGAGCAGGTTTAAGTGGAAGCCTGCGAGCGAGACACGGAGCAGATATTTTGTATATTTCTTTGCACAGTTTATGAATTAGAAGGGGAAAATACCATTGACAGATAAAACGCCACCAACTGGCGTTCCGCATGAGGAGGACTGGTCATCTTGTTTGAGCTTCGTTTCCGGATTTTATAGAGGATATTTCAATTGCATCACTTCCTTCTTGAAAATCTTGTCTTAAGATTGTGAATTGCAGATGGAGCTAATTCTAACGTATAAGCATCGCTTCACATGCTATTTTGTCTAACTCTGTAACTCATTATGCCTTGACCAAATTATCTGTCTCGCCATCATCGTCGCTTTCTTCTTCCTCTTCTTCGTCCTCTTCCTCCTCATCAGATTCTTCCTCTTCATCCTCGTCTGTCTCCTCTTCCGTTTCCTCTTCTGTCTCTCCGCTGTCCTCACCATCGTCGCCTTCAGCTAGCCAATCATCCAATGTCTTGGTGCCCAGACCTTCTGCGATACCATTTGACTTGCTTGGGGCTGCTCGTACTGCTTCATCTAGAGCCTGCCCGGCAGGTGCAGGGCCTCTGTCATTATCATATCGCGAGTATTGTCCTTCTTCCTGCTCACGCAGTCTCGGGTCAGGTTCTCTACCAGGTGCGACCCAATCCGGTAGCGGCTCATATCCATTCAGTCCATGGAGACTGCCACCGCCCTCAAGCACAAGGGTGGCCGAGCCTAATGGGAATCCTTTTCTGGACTCTGATGGACTTGGCGCCTGTGGTGCCGGCTTTGGTGCGAGAAGCATCAAAGTAGCAAGCTGCGGCACTGAGAGGAGAGATCTGTACATGCGTGCGCGATCACGGAGATCATATGAGGTATCATACCTGACAAGCAGCATCAGATAGTCCCATAGTCGCTCAACAGGATGAGTCTCGAGGGCTTGCGGCGGGTCATCCTCGGCGGCCTTCGCCTTTTCAGCTTCTGTTCGGCGATTAATGTGATGCAAGTAGACTTTAGCGCCGAGGAGTACAATTTGTCTCTTTGCGACTTCCGATTCGTGGGCGAAGTCTTTGAGTAGAATTCGCAACACATCTGGCGCAATGTTATCTTGTCCATCTAGACCAGAAAATTCACCGACTAGCCAAATGATTGTCGCTCTAGCTTGAGGGTCGGTCGCAGAATCTAGATTCTTAGCCAGACGCACGACTGTTCCAACATGGTTATCAGGGTTCTGCTGAATGAGGTGGCGAATGACCGTGAGCGATTCAGCAGCCAGCGTGCCGTCGAGGCTGGTAATTTGGCTCAGCAAAAGCTTTAAACAGCGTGGTGATGTGGTGGCATCGGATTGGGCACATCTGCCAATCGCACGCACTGCCTCCTGCACTAAAGCTTTGTTCGTGCCTTGTGAAAAGTGTTCAAGCTCCTTGAGAATCAGGCTCTTAATGTGTGGTGGGCTGTGAGGGAAGATGAGGGTCAAGACCTCAAGCTTGAGTTCCCACACGGGCGCCGAATCAGTCGCTCTCACCAGGAAGTGGCTGGCATACTTGACGAAATCTTTGGGCCGCATCAAGCAAACAGACACAATATTGTACAAGGCCAGCTGCTGAATGTCCTGCGCGCCCCGCATGAGCGCAACAAGAGGACCGACTGCAAGCTTGACGTACTCGGCCGTGCCAATCTCGACATAGCATCTGGTGACAGCTACGACAACACCGGAATTGCGGCTCTGTAATAGAGGACGGACAGCGTTCAAGAATAGACGCAGATCAGAGTCAATCGTCACGGCATCTGCCGCCTCGGTCCTGGATTCGCTGTAGAAATCGTCTGCAGATGTATTCTCCGCAGGTTTAGATTTCGAAGCTCCAGCCTTTGGTCGAGGAAAGCATTTTCTTGCGTAAATGCTCATCAGTCGCAACATAGCAAGCTGACTCCATTCATCCATGTCAACAATCTTTCGAACCAAGCTTCGGTAGTGCTTGTGAATAAGATCGATTCTTTCAGGGCACATTTCCATAAAGGCAGCAACAGCCGCACCAGCAACAAAGTACTGCTTATCTCCTATCAGCGTAGAGAGGTAGTCAGTGAGCTGTGGTGCCTGGCTTGGGTCGAGTCGGTAGCATTTAGGGATGGCGAGGGCAGCCGCCTTGCGGACAACAGGGCTCATATCAGCAACGCCCTTTTTGATGGCGAGCGAGACGATCTGGCTAATAACAGGTACGCGGATGCCGGACATGGTCTTGAGGGCGAGGGCGCGAACTTGAGGATTCGTGTCGGAGAGAGACTTTTGGATCGTGTTGATGGAGAGGAGAGCGAGGTCGGGTTCCTGCTCGGCATGATGAATGAGGTAGATGTATACGAGCTTCTTTATTTCGATGTTCGGCGATGCGACATTCTTGACGACCGAGGAGAAGAAAGGAAGCGTCTTTTGGTTTCGATACATCATCTGGAGCTACGTCAGCGGATACCCAGCCGCGGGGCGCGACAACAACGCAGGGCCAACGTACGGCAACGACACGTCGGAGACCCTCGAGCACATCGCGGTCATTTCTGCTGTCGAGAAGCTTTCGCATCTGGTTCCGGTCGAGCAGTCTGGAGCTCGTGCGACTGCCACGGGTAGCTTGGGCGGCGTCGAGGGTGAGCTCCCTCGCTGGTGAGGCATTAGCAGCCGTGCGGGTGGTTTTGCTTGAATACAGACGTACCGGCCTCCATGAGGCTGGATATGCGCGAGATAGACTCCATTGTTCCGCGACGCTGCGTATGCCAGCGAAGCTGAAAGGCGGACTTGTCAGTGTAGGAGGGGATTTGGAGGTGGAGCGGGCTGCGACGGCGCTCACAACCTTTGGTGGGGTCACGTTGAATAATACCAAGCCTCGTGCCAGGACTGTAATCATACACGGTCTGTTATTGTCTAGGTAATACGCAAAATAAAACAAAAATATGAATTTCGTTGTGTTGGGCCTTTTCTCACAATTATATACCGCCGTCACGGTCCTTTATGGTCAGCTCTCACTCCCACCACAGGCTGGAGCGCAGCTGTATTTCAAGGAAGCTACAAACAAATAGCAGTTGCGCAGGGGTCGTGCTCATGCTTGGCCAGCAAACAAACTTTCGCGAAGTATTAAATTTTGATTCGTTTCAATAATAGAACCTGTTGGTCAGGCATGGTAAAGCGCTAACGTCACGATCACACTCGCATTGATTAACAGAAAACCAAGCTGTGTCTATGATTGTTTCGGCAAGAAATTGCAGCGTTCCATTAAACACATGTTCCAAAAATAGTTTCATATTGGAAGAATATGAACTTTTATATTAACCTGCACATGTACAATGCTGCACCCCACTGATGCGCTGAGCCGCAAGGGTTCACAACTCCCCAATATATAAGGCGACAGCGGCCTATCACACTCCTCGCCAACTTGAATGTTTCAACAGCTGTCACCCCCGATGCGAATAAAAGTGCTCGAATATTTGAAAGATTGTTCTTGAACGGTAAGAGTCGCCCGCCTCACAGATATGCGCAAGATGGGAGGGGCACGGTAGCTGGACCTGCCTGACCAGCTGAGACGAGCTGCGATCCGAGTCACATCCCCCACCATTCTGCATGATTTCGAAACAGACACAGATCGCATGTCAATACAGATTAGCAATGGAGTAAATCGAGCAATTTTCCTCATAAACAAAATTCCGGTGCGCCTATTTTTGCCGTTTACGAATTGATTGCCGTTTGGCCCTCACAGTTCACCATAACGTCAGTGACCCGGATTACAACGACGCTGCAATGACAAATAATGCGCGGCGCGAAACCGGCTCGGTTTCTGCCGTTGAGCGGCCAGATGGAAGCTATAAAAGACACAATTTTTTGATGTCCGATTGGCTTTCCATGGCAAGGTTGCTGCTGCCGAAGTCATTACCAAGGTCGCCATTTGCAAGCAAGCGCAAGAATCAACATGTCGGCAAAACTCCCAACAAAGATGAAGGCAATCCAGATCAAAGAGTTCAACAAGCCGTATGAGCTCTCTGAAATTGACGTGCCCACCCCGAAACCGCATCAGGTTCTCGTCAAGATTCAGGCAGGCGGCTTCTGTCACACTGACTGCATGGTCATGGAAAATGCGTTCAAGTCACCACTGCCAGTAGTCGCCTCTCATGAGCCCGCGGGCATCGTGGTTAGTGTCGGTGCTAATGTAAAAGAGTTCAAAGAAGGGGATAGAGTGGGATGTATCAATTTTGACAGCTGCTGTGGTGAGTTTTCCCGTAATTGGGAGTGGTCGGTGCAGCGGACATGAGCCTAACCGTGGTGGCAGATGAATGCCCTGACTGTAAAGCCGGACGACCAATCTATTGGGATAAGCCATCTATGAAGGGCATCACCGTCAACGGAGTTTGGTCTGAAGACATGGTTGCGTAAGTATTATCACTCATCTGCACAAACCCTCGCTTACACAAGTAGCGACGCTCGATTTACGGTCAAGCTTCCAGACTCGATCAAGTTTTCCACTGCCGCCTGCCTCATGTGCGCCAGCATCACCATCTACGGTTCCATAAAGCGTGCAAACGTACCTGCCGGAGGCTCCATTGCCATTGTGGGTATTGGCGGTCTTGGTCATATCGGCACACAGCTAGCAAAAGCCATGATACGCCACCTTCACGGTTCCATCCTGAGAGTGAGCATGCATGTTGACAGTTCATAGGGCTACAAAGTTATTGCCGTCGACGTCAAACAGAGTTCACTCGACCTGGTCAACTCGTACCATTTGAAGCCAGATTCGAGCGTCCTCGCCACCGAGCCTGTCGCAGACGCGGTCCGCAAAATCACCGATGTCGTCAAGGGCAGTTATCCCGGCGTCGACGCCACCATCCTAGCCACCGACGCGCCACCAGCCTTTGACTTTGCCGCCGCCATTACGCAAAAGCACGGTACGCTAGTTCTCGTCGGGCAGCCTGAGAAGGGCATCACCATGTCGTACTTTAACATTATATTCCGGGACATTAAGCTCATCGGCTCATTGATCGCGGACAAGGACCAAGCAGAGGAGCTCGTGGCGCTCGTTGCCAAGGCCGATATTCAGGTCCAGATCAAGGAGTGGAAGCCTGAGCAGGCCGAGGAAATGCGCAAGGAATACCTCGTTGGAAAGGGGGATGGCAAGAATGTCATTGTGTTTGCATAGATTCAACAGGCAAAGCATCAGAGAGGCGTTTGTGGAGTGAGGAGTGAATGCTGTTGAATTCGGTCACGGCAGAGAAAGCATATGTTGGTATAATGTCATATCGTCATATTCAATGATTAAAAGTACTCGCAGAAAAGACTAAAAATGCTCACTTGCAAACGCCTGATCCCAAGTCCATATGCATGCTAAGAAAATCATCTCCTCCATCTTGTCCCTCTCGCCAGAGCCCGGTGGCTCGACAAGAACCTAAATATACACTGATATGTCCCAGAAAGAAATTTATACCTTGGCGAGAACTCGGTATTCAACATAGTCCTCGCCACCGATGGAGACAACCTGGCCCTTGGCAGTAAGCTTGCCCGCAAAGGGTCCAGTCGGGTTGCGCTGATACACCACGCCGTTGTAGACCTTGGGCTTGGTGTCATCCGCCGAGCTGTCCGTCACCGACGACGGGGTGCTCACGTCGAGGGAATCGTGGCTGCTGTCCGCAAAGCCAGTCTTGTCCGCATCTGCCGCGGCGGCGGCAGCGGCGGCCGCGACGACCGCCTCGGGCACATGCTCATGGTGATACACGGTGCGGCGCTCGCCGTGCTTCTTGCGCTTCTTCTTTACGCCCGCGCCTGCGTCGGCGGGTGTGGCANCCCAGGACGCCGTCGGCCAGGTCGCCGCCGCTGGCACGCCTAGAGGCCCAGCCCTCCATGCGGACGGCGCGGCGGCGGTCGGCGCACTTCTCACGCTCCCAGCGCAGGTTCCGCGGCCGCTCGTGCTTGGCGGCGGCGCAGATGTGCTCGGCCTTCTCGACGGCCTTGAGGATGTTGGCGGNCGTTTTCGTGGTCCGCCGGGTTTCTCGCCCGCCTCGACCTGGCGGCCCCGCTCGCGGCAGTACTCCTTCATGCCCAGGCGGTTGAGGTTCGCGAGATAGGATTCAAAGACAATGTCCGAGTGGATGACCCAGGTCTCGCGAGAGGGTGGGTAGTTTCCCTGGACGGNCACGGCCGTCGCGCGTCTCAGGGACGAGCTTGAGCGCAGCTTCCCATCACGGCTGAGGATGCCATAGACGGCGTGTTGGTTGGGCTCGGGCTCGCTGGAGTGCACCCAGTGGCCGATGAGGACGCGAGTCGGGATGTAGGCACCTCCTGACCCCGAATCTGCCACCTTCTTTGACATTTGGGGTGGCGAGTCGCCCTGAAGAGGGAGGGATAGGGGAGAAGGGGGAACGGGCCTGTCTGCAAGAATCTCTGAGGAGGCGGCGAGGTGCAGCCCGCGCGGTGAAGCTACTCTTGGTCCTATAGTATACCTTTTGGGGGCTAAATTTTAACGGGGCACCCGCTGAAGATGGGCTAGACACCAGAATGACAGGCAGCCTTGGCCAGAGTTAAAAATTGGACTGAGACATGGAAAAAAAGACGAGAGGTGGAGGGTATGAGGTATGAGAAGAAGAAGATGCCGCTTTCAGTCGAACGCACAACCTCACAGCCAGCACAGTGCCGTTGCTTAATCCAGCAAGCAGATTTGCTTTGCAGGTCGTTGGTGGTTCAGCTTGGGGGAACCAGCGTGGGCGGCGGGCGGGGAGGCCAGTCTCCGCACCTGTTTGCCATGTGCCAGCTGGCGGTCTGGTACTGTGTCGTGGCACTGTGCCGGGGTGCACAGACGGGATGTGGCTGGCTTACACACATTTGGCATTTGCGTGGGATGGGATGGCATGGCATGGCGGAAGCACGCCTGCAGACGACGACTTGGGGGGATGCAATAGATGATTGGTTTCCGTTGCGTCCAGGCACCATGCGAGTCAGGAGGTAGCTGTCCGCGTCTTGCCACAACACCAGCCATTACGGGACATGGGCGGGTGCTAGAGACGAGACTTTCAACGGCGCGGCCAGTATGAGACAAGTGACCCATGACAGGACAAGGCTTTCCCTGAAGCTGCGGTCTACCGTCTACCGTTCCATCGTCTATACAAAACTAACCTAAGGGTACTTGTGGTCACCAGAGGACCAACGCTAGTGACGAATTGTAACGGCACACCCATACGAAATGCCCTGCCTGATGCGTACCTACGCAGTATCCACGCGCTCGTCTTCGATATAGCGAACCGAGATCACCCAGATGCAATAAATTTTGCCGCTCGAGTTGCACACATGTCAAAGCAGCAAAGCCAGCCACCGAGTAATTGACACGGGTTCGTGAGCGTGCCGATCCTCTGCACCCCAGCTGCTGCATGCGCTGCAGTTCATTTAGTGGGTGTAGCGGACCGTTGCGTCTACCTGCCCACGCTGCCCTACCTCAGCCAGGACCGGTTGGTGGAGATGCAAACGCGATGAATCAACGTTGTGCAAGATGAGATTCAATAATACATCACCGGATACCAAAAAGGATGAAATTAGACGCCCTTGAATACCCCGCAGAGCTACAATCCTTCATATGTTGCCCGATACCTAGCTAAGCACAAGAGCTAACCGCCACGACGCCCGACGCCCGACGCCTCAGCCTCAATAGGGCAACGCCCGATCGCTGGAGCCAAGGCTGGAGGAGCGGACTTTCGTTGAAGCATGGCAGAGTATTAATATCGTGGGCAGTTCACTTTCATTTATGTCAGAGAGACGAAAACCGAATTCCATTTGCCTTCCCTTACATCACACACCCCAATAATGGCCGACACCAAAGCTCMAGCTGCCTCGCCACCCCAGGCTCCCCCGGGTGCCGAAATCACCGCCGGAGCCCGCTGCCGTCGGCCGAGTCCCGTGGCGCATCTGTTGACCGCCAGGGGGCCTGGCTCGCCCAAGCTTGGCTCCGTCGAAGCCACTGCGAGACAGCTCGCCGCCGATCCAGAGGGCCCAGCCGTCGCTGTTGTCAATGGGCATAGATCACCTCCTCCCCAAGGGCAAAGAGCCATTGGTGCTACTGAAAAGGCTCGTTCTCGCCCGTCACAGGGTTCTATCGACAGCACGCTGGAGTCGTCGCGTATCATCAATCGTCCCGCATCACCGCCGCCCCCGACTCGCCAAGCGGGTAACGCCGTGAACCGTCGTTCCTCTGGACGCAATTCGCAGACCGTTGCCTTGCTCAAGGAGCTTGACGCTGCGCGCAACAAGAATGCTTGGTATGCCTCTGAACTCGAGCTGGCTCGAAAGGGGGGCTATGTCCCAAACAACTCCAGCCCGGCCTTGGACAAATCCTCCGAAACATTCGACGACGAAGACAGACCCCTCATTGAAGCCCTACTGGCCATGCGAACCGAACTCGCCAACGTGCAAAGTGCGGTCGACAAGCAGGCCGTTATCGCAGCCAAACAGATTGCCGAAGCCGAGAGACAAAGAGACGCAGCTATTCAAGAAGCCATTTATGCCAAAGCCAAGGTGGCTGCGTACACTGGTGGCAGTGCCGCCAGCACTCCACAGCTTGATGGTGAGCGTGATGAAGCCGGCCGTTCTGACGGCATCAGCAGGAAGCTGGCCACGGCCCTCCACGTGCAAAAGGACCTGCAAGCACAAATGGACCGCACGAGATCAGAACTCGACGCTGAGAGACGCGCCCGTCAATTAGCCGACGACACCTCCAACGCCGCTGAGAAGCGCCTCGCCCACCTCGAATCCTACAAGCAGCAGACCTCTGCTGAAGTTGAGCGCCTCAAATCCGAATTACACATATCCCAGCGCGAAGCCCGCGAGCACTCCGTCTCTTGCGCCGATGCTGTATCTGCTCTGGCCTTGCTCAAGGCTGAAAAGGAGGAAGTTACCAGCAAGTACAACGAGGCCGTAGGCACATCAAGAGGCCATGACGAGACCTTTACGTCCCTCCGAGCTGCGATCAAGGCTTCGGAAGATGGCAAATCGCACGTCGAGAAGAAATTGGCCGAGGAGCGAACCGCACGAGAGAAACTGGAGACCAAGTTCAACAAGCTCAAGGTAGAGCATGAAGCCCGCACTGCCGAGCTGGTCGCCTCCACCCAAAGATTACGCGACGCAGAGGAACTTGCCGAGAAGCATGCAAACGAAGCGCGAACCCACCGCGCTGTTGTCCTGTCCGGACTCGACAAGATTACACTTCGCGACTCGCCCAAATCGGCCGGAGGAGATAACGAGCGAACGGCTGCTCTGCAGGCCCAGGTCACCAGCGCCAACGCATTGGTCAAGAAGTACCAGCAGGAGCTTGATGCTGCTGCTGATAGGCTTCGCAGTGCCGAAGAGCGTATTGCCGGTCTCGAGCAGTACCAGGAGCAGTCCAGCCGCGAGGGTGTCTCCATCAGAAGACAGCTTCAAGCTGCTATGAGAGAGACGCAGAGCCTGCAGGCTGCTCACTCCGAAACGAAGAACCAGCTTGCGGCCCAGCAGCTGGAGACGAATGCCATGACGGTTCAGCACACTGCACTCAAGGATATTCTTCAGGAGCGCGGCATCAGCCCCACGGCCGCTGTTCGCAGTCGTGGCCTCGCCAGCCCTCGAACCACCTCGCCGGAGCAAACCCGTCTGCGCGAGCTGGAATCTCAACTGGCAAGCTCTCATGCCGCACACGAAGAGACAAAGCAATCCTTTGCCGTGCAAGCCCAGGAGTCTGAGTCTGCTTATCGCGAGAAGCTCACCCAGCTCGAAAACGATTACCAATCTGCGGTGCACTACGTCAAGGGTACAGAAAAGATGCTCAAGCAGCTTAAGGAGCAGCTACAGCGTTACAAATCGGACAATGCCCGTCTCAAGTCTGATTTGGAGTCGATGGAGGACCGCGTGCAGAACGGCGAGAGCAACCGCGCTCTCGATGCTCCTGCTGGTTGGGAAACTGAAAAGCACGGCCTTCAACAGAAGATTGAGACTCTGCAAGAAGAGCTTCGCACGTCCGGTTCTCAACTGGAGAAGAAGTACGCCGTTGTGCAGAAGGAGCTTGCTGATATGCATCAAGACAAGGAGCGCAGCGCGAAGCAATTTGCGATGCACGCCAAAGACCTCGACCAACTACGATCCGAAAACGCTCTCCTCGAGCAGCGCGCTACCGATGCCGAGCAAAAGGTCTCTCTTCTGCTTGACCAAGTCGAGCACTCCGTGGACAGCTACCGCCGCCGCAGTCGCCAGAACAACTTGCCCGCCGTGGAGGCTGGTTCCAACGGCCTCGGCCTAGGCCACGCTCGTCAGGAAAGCTCCGAGGTGGAGAGCGTGTACGGCGGCGGCGGCCCCAACAGCATGGACGGACGCAACAGCGCCGCACTGGACAACCTGGCGAGCGAGCTCGAGACGCTGCGCACGCACTGGGAGGCGACCAACAAGAACTACCGTCTCAGCACCAACTTTGACTTTGACCCGCCCGCCGACTTGAAGAAGCCCGACGACGACGGCATTGGCGGCGCGGGGCTCAGCGAGAGCCTGGCTGATTGGCGCAAGAAGCTGGACGCTGAAGAGCACGCAGACACGCGCAAATCAAAGTAACGACACAAACCAACTGGAAGACTGGATCGTGAATCACTCCATTCTCCTTCACATTAATGAGTAAAGGGCTCTCACTTTTGTCTTTTTTTTGTTTTCTCAAACTTGGAGACATGCTACGTATTCATGAACGCATATACCCGCTGCTTTCATTTACTGGTCTTTGCTGGATAAAATACATTGGGATTGTTTTTTTTTATGTTGTCTTTTTTTTATCTGGTTTTTTTGGGATTGATTATCGAGAGCATTTGGAATTTTTTTTGAATGTCTGAATGGTCCTCAAGAGAGGAGGAACATCCTTATTGGAAAGACGTTGAATAACCGCAAAAAAAGAAGGGACAATTTTTTGTTTTGTTTTTGTTTTGTTTTTTATCATGTTTTATCCGAATTCCCTTTTTTTCCCTGTCTATGATTCGAGGA
This sequence comes from Lecanicillium saksenae, assembly GCA_027627215.1. Lineage (NCBI taxonomy): Eukaryota > Fungi > Ascomycota > Sordariomycetes > Hypocreales > Cordycipitaceae > Corniculantispora > Corniculantispora saksenae. The sequence continues at coordinate 4,131 of JANAKD010000375.1, read as the reverse complement.
AAGGGGCGAAAGAGAAAAAAGAGAGGGAAATTTATCTGTTTTGACTTTTTTTTGGTTCTTTCGAGTTTGTCATTTTTTTGGTACCTTTTGTACCGTTGCGAGTTCTTCTGTTTTTTTTACTATGTTACGGTTTCCTTTTTTTTTTTTAAAGTTTAATTTGTACAATGAGAATAAGCTACAAAGCCTACGTTTGGATCTTTATATTTGTGTATCTCTCTTTCTTGGTCTCGTGTCGTGAAGTTCTGAGGTCGAACGAGTGATGAAGATGATTATATACATACTTTCAGAACGATGATTGATATTTCCACAAACCGTCACTATCGTGAGGCGGCACAAAGAAAGGCTGCCGATTTAAACAACTGTGTGCTAGTTAAGGCTAATGCGTGCATTGTATTGTCAGGCGTGGCTGCGTCAGGCTGCCTCAATTGGCCGAACCCCGCACCAAACCAGGCAGCGAGACTTCCAACACTTCGGTTCTGAATATATTCACCATACGCCAACGCGTAGATACGGTGGCCTTAGAACTCGGCGATCCTATAAATAGCCTAGTAGTGCCCATGGCTGAAATCAGGCACCTGCCACCGCGCCCAGTTTCGAGTGGCGACTTCGAGATCGCCGTCATATGCGCCCTAACCCTCGAGGCAGATGCCATCATTGCCCTTTTCGACCACCATTGGGATGACGATGGCCCGGCCTACGATAAAGCCCGATCCGATCCGAACGCCTACTCCGCCGGCGCCATCGGCCGTCACAATGTCATCCTCGCGCACATGCCAGGCATGGGAAAAGCCAACGGAGCGGCGGTCGCCGCCCACTGCCGGTCGAGCTTCCCCAACATCAAGCTTGCCATTGTTGTGGGGGTTTGCGGTGCTGTTCCCTTTTTCTGCGACGACAATCACGACGACGTTGAGATTTTGCTGGGCGACGTCATCATTAGCTCTGGCGTGGTCCAGTACGATCTTGGGCGGCAGCTACCCGAACAATTCATACAAAAAGATACGCTTCTGGACTCGTTGGGTAGGCCGAATGCCGAGATACGCTCGTTGTTGGCGAAACTAAGGGGTATCCGCGGACGGAAAATGCTACGGCAGAAGATGGCTGGTTACCTCGACACGCTTCGGACAGAGCCGGAGCTTGCAGCAGGGTATCCGGGCACGTCGCACGACAGGCTCTTTGAAGCGGCGTACCGCCACCGCCGCGATGGCATGTCGTGCGACGAGAGTCAATGCAACGGACCTGTGGTACCCCGTAGCCGCCTTGAGCAGGGCAACCAGCAGCCAACGGTCCACTTTGGCTTGATCGCATCCGGCGACACAGTAATGAAATCCGGCGAGGACCGCGATCGAATAGCGCAGCAGAAGCGCATCGTGGCCTTCGAAATGGAAGGTGCTGGGGTATGGGACGTCTTCCCGTGTGTGGTGATTAAAGGCGCGTGCGACTATGCGGACAGCCACAAGGCCAAAGGATGGCAACGGTACGCGGCGGCAACGGCGGCAGCGTGTATGAAGGCTTTCCTGCTCCACTGGGTGCCTTCATCGACTTTGTATTCCGGTCCGTAATACCCTGGTCAAATAGGAGTACGCTTGACAGGATGCTTACTGATTCCATTAGCACCAAAATCTGCCCTGGAGCAGCCCGCAGGACCTTGGTGTAGGTGGACTCTTCATACGATCTACTTCAAAAACCACGTTAGTCTAACAAAGCTGCAGTTCTTGTCCCATACCCGAGAAACGACACCTTTATTGGCCGAACGTCGATTTTACAGAAGCTTCAACAACTTCTCACGCCGCCATCCCGGGCAAGAACCTCTCTCTCCGGTCTAGGTGGTACCGGGTGAGTTTGTTTAGCCAGGCGTTACCTCGTCGCTAACTGGTAGTAGCAAGACGCAGATAGTCCTGGAGTGCGCATACAAGATCCGGGAAACTTGTACGGACATGTCGGTATTCTGGGTTCACGGGAGCAATGCCGAACGGTTTCGGCAATCGTACACTTCTATTGCTCTGGAGTGTCGTATCCCTGGCTATGACGATCCCAATGTCCAGGTGCTTCCACTGGTGAAGACATGGCTAGAGAGGGAGAATCAAGGACCGTGGCTCATGGTGATCGATAATGCTGACGACGCAGAACTCTACTTGTCCCCGCATCAGGAACCGAAGAACGCCAGTAGCGGTGCCCAAGAGAAATGCCTAGGACAGTACGTCCCCGAGTGCGCTGACGGGTCGATTCTCATCACAAGCCGGAACAAACAAGCCGGCCAGAAGCTTGCCAAGGGGAAANCCCCCCATCAACGTGAACAAGATGGATGATGAAGAAGCTATCCAACTTCTGCGGGCCAGTTTAGAGGACGGGGATTACGCCGCGAGTGATGACGAGTTACTGAGACTCGCACGCCGACTGGAGTACCTCCCGCTTGCGCTAGTCCAAGCCGCGGCATTTATCGAAGCAAATACGATGGCGATTGGCGGGTATATACATCTCCTGGAGCAGAGCGATCAGGACCAGGTGTACTTGCTCAGCAAGGAATTCGAGGCGGTCGGAAGAGACTCGGAGACTCCTCATGCAGTGGCAGAAACGTGGATCCTATCATTTTCACAGATCCAGCAGCAGCATCCCCTTGCAAGCGAGTTATTTGCAATTATGAGCTTTTTTGACCGACAAGCTATTCCTATAGAATTCCTAGAACACTACAGCAAGCAGAAAGACCAAGAAGCGTATAGGGAAATACAGCTCCAAGAGAGTCTCGGTGTTCTCAAGGCGTTTTCTTTCGTGACCGAGGGGCAGGACCGGAGCCTGGATATCCACCGACTAGTACAGTTAATATCGCGAAAGTGGCTTACAAGAGAAAACCAACTAGGGCATTTTGCCAACCAGGCGCTTTCTGTGATATCACAACTATATCCTGAGGGTACTTATGAAAACTGGACAACATGCAGCAAATATCTTCCGCATGCATATCAGGTGCTGAAGTTTAAAGTGGCAGGATCGAAAGATGAGAAGATAAGGCAAGGTGCTCTTCTTCACAAGATGGCATTTTACCTCTTCTACCAAGGCCAATGGAACAATGCGGAGAGTCTCCTGCTAGAGGCTGTGGAATTGCACATAGAAGTATTTGGGTTGGATCATCCTGCCACGCTAAGCAGTATAGGCGGCCTAGCGTCGACGTTTTGGGGTCAGGGCCGGTTGGAAGAGGCAGAGAAGCTTGGGGTACAGGTGATGGAGATTCGCAAAGCCAAGCTTGGGATGGATGACCTTGAAACGCTGACCAGTATAGGCAACCTAGCGGTGATATATCAGGATCAAGGCCGGTTAGAAGAGGCAGAGAAGTTTAGGGTACAGGTGATGGAGACTCACAAAACCAAGCTTGGGGCGGATCACCCTRACACGCTGATTAGCATGGGCAACCTAGCGTCAACGTACAGTGGTCAAGACCGGTGGGAAGAGGCAGAGAAGCTTGGGGTACAGGTGATGGAGATTCGCAAAGCCAAGCTTGGGANTGGATCACCCTGACACGCTGATCAGCATGAATAATCTCGCGTATATTTGGAAAGACATGGGCAAGAATAGTGAGGCTACTAACTTGATGCTAGAATGTGTTCGTCTCCAGCAATTAAAGCTGGGGTTGAATCATCCTCACACGCAGGCATCAGTTTCCTCTTTGGATAAATGGCGAGTGGAAACTAGGTGAATTGTCACGAAACAAGGCTGAGATGCATGAATATGCCTAGTTACGTTGTGGTGGACTATCGAAGTCCCCACGATGTTGTCCACAAATTGTATGTTAATCTTCACTCGTTCAAGATGGGAACAACAGATACTATCAGCAATATATACTTAAGATGGGTTACTTGATCCGCATTTATCGGTAACTAACTAACTATTATATTAACATATATGGGAAAGGTCAAAATCAATTGCAAGCTGACATTAAACTTGCAAACCGGCCATTTATTTCGTCCACCTTTCTCTACGCGACAGCAAGATACCCAACACCACTATAAACCACTGCAAAAGTTTATCCCAGCTGCGCCAAGGCAATGGACAAATGATAATACGATGCGGGCCTTTTCTAGACGGATCGATACGCCACCACCCCCAGCATCTCCAGCGCCGCGCAGCCAGCGCCTAGCACCG